>JAODAL010037533.1:0-40265 GCA_025379985.1 Phyllomedusa bahiana
AAAGAAAAATTAAGATACTGGTGGAAAAACATTTACAAGCCAACCCTTCATGTGTACAAGGTCTTCTCACCATGCAGTTTCACAAGCAGCTTTTCAAGCACTCTGGTCTTGTCAGGCTGCTGGTGGTTCTATAGCAGTGATTAGCATATGTTGCTCCCGTATAACTCACTAAAACATTGCAGAGACATATGTGCAGGTTATTTGATCTTCAGTAAACAAAACTAAAAGTGCTCCGAGGAGTGAAAACAATGGCTTATCTGTAAACAAAAGCTAATCTTGTTAGTGATACTGAGCTTTATTTATGAAAACTGTGTAAGTCTAAATCTGTCCTTGTTGCCCATTGCAATCAATCAGTGTCCAAAGCAACCAATCAGAGTTCAGCTTTTATTTTTCTAGAGTAACATAGGAAATAAAATCTGAACTATGATTGGTCGCTGTGGGCAACAAGGACAGTCTTAGGCTCAGCTAGTTTTCATAAATGAGGCCCAATAAGTCTTCCCTGGAGTGAGCTCCAGTCATGATGATATCGCTCCCTCTTTGATAATAGGAAGCGCAGTAGCTCTGTGTCTCTACACACAGGAATCAGCTCTGTGTCCAGCCCAGGAGATCAGGTGACTGAAGGGGTGTGGCTTTTTTCAGGACAGCCTTTAAAAAACACCCCTCCTTTCTTCTGCCTTCCAAGGCTTTCAACAAGAGGGAGGAAACAAGGGGAACTAAAACTTAGAATGGGAGGGAGAAAGATCAACAGAGCCCAGCAAAGGATCATGGGGCGTGTATTGTTACTGGGAAGGAGAAAAAGAATTCAAAGAGGAAATTCTGCCCCCCCCCCCTCCCTCCCCGTATGACATGGCGTGCTGCGCCCCGGGGCGGAGCTGGGTACGGAGTCTGACTTTTAAGCCAGCCGCACGTAGGCCGGAAGCAGACGCGCCCAGGGAGCTAAACTCCCACCCTCCCTCCCTGTTTGGTTTTGCGGGTAAGCGGTGGCTTGCTTTATTTGGTGCAGTGGTGTTGGGAATCTTTGTCACGGTGGCCGGTGGTGGTGGGGGTCAATAGAGTTAGGAGATGGTGGTGGGAGTCATAGCCCTCTTTGGCTTCCTAATCCCATGATGGAACATGTGGTTGGTCTTGGCGACGGTGGGGCTCTTTCAGGGGGGCCCCCCCCCTGAGAGCCAGGTGTGGTAGCGGCCGCCCGGGGTGCCCGCTTGGTGCCCTCGAGCCGGGGGTGACGGCTGAGGGTAATTGCAAAGGATGATGGGTTGTCAGACCCTGTGGCTGGCTCCCAGGACCTGTAGCCCCAATGGTGTGGGATGTTTGGTGTACTTTATGGGTTGAATGTTGTTTGGGGGAGGAGGGGTGTTATTTGGAATGTTTTAAGAATAAAGGTTATTTATTAATGTTTTGTATTTTGTTAATAAAACGGCTGCTGTGGCCATTTAATCCAAAGCCATTGTCGTGTTTTTATTGTAGAGTAGCTGGAAGGGGGGGGGGTGGGGGTACATTTTAAGTTCTGGCTGCCACAAGTCAACACTGCCTCTGGGTCATGAATGGAGGAATAAACCCCTCCCTGACAGCCGGTCATAATGATTTGGCTCTTCACTTTTTTTCCCTCCCCACATTCCAAGAGCTATAACTTTTTTGTTTTTCCATCTACACAGACGTATGAGGGCTTCTATTTTGCAGGACAAGATGAACTTCCTAATGGTGTCATTCACCAAACCATAGAATATACTGGGAAACAGAAAAAAAAATAAAAATTCTAAGCGGGGCAAAATGTGAAAACAAACGCCCTTGTGCCAAGTTTTCGGGGGTTCTGTGTTTATGTCATTCACTCTTCGGTATAAGTGATGTGTTTGCTGTATTCTACAGGTTGGTACAATTCCGATGATACCAAATATGTCGGGTTTTCATTATGTTTTAGTATTGTAAAAAAAAAATCAAAACATTTTCTAACTTTTAAATTTGCTCTGCAGCGCCATTTTCTGTGACCAATAACTTTTTGTTTCTCCACCTATGGAGCTCAGTGAGGGCTCAGTTTTTGAGGGCTGTAGTTTAGTTCTTATTGGTACAATTTTGGGATAGAGGCGACTTTTTCATCACAATTTTTAGAAGATGCAAAACGACGAACCCCCCCCCCCCCCCACCCCCCACACACACACACACACAAATTTGTCATTTGGAAATCTTTCCCGCTATGATGATGTTACATCTTAATAATTTGAAGTTTGTCACTATATTACTAATTTTTTTATTATTTATTTATATGTAAAAAGGAGGGGGATTTGAACTTTTAACCCTTCACTGACATTGCAGCACGATCCTGCTATATAGCCTCTGTGTGTTAGTGGCTAATTGCAGCTAAAACCCAGCGGTTACGGCGCAGGAAGGGGTGGTCCGCCCTCCCGCCCCGTTTAACCCCTTAGACGTCGCAGCAAAGATGGCTGCAACGTCTAAATCAATGAGTAATGGTTCCTCACTCCGATCGGGGCACCCGTAGCAAAATCGCAGGGGCCCAGATCACTTGACATGGCAGCTGGAAGCTTTGTGCAGGCTTCCTTCACCATCATGCTTTCGATTTTGCTTCTTCCGGCCCCAAACCGCCACCTTTGTCCACCCTAATGCATTGTATTATAATGAATTAGGCTGTATAAATGATTGCGCCCCCCCTAGTGGTGGAGCGCCCTAGGGGGACTTAAAGGGGAACATGTATGAAAACTGTCCAGGTCTAAAATTCACTTTGTTGCCCATAGCAACCAATCAGAGCGCCCCCTCTCATTCTTACACTATAGCACTATGGGCAACAAAGTGAGTTTTAGACCTGGACAGTTTTCATACATGTGGCTCAAAGCTACAGTACAAAAAAAAAAAAAATGTTTTAAATTGTAAAAAAAATGAAAAAATAATAAAAGTTTCGCCATTTTACAAATTAAAAAAATAAAATAAAAAAGTTCCACATATTTGGTGTCGCGCGTCCAAAAAAGTCCGATCTATTAACATATAACATCGTTTATCCCGTAGTCTGAACGCCGGAGAAGAAGATAAATTCCAAAGGCCAAAATTGCATTTTTTTCGGTCATTTCACAATGTCGCATTTATTCCAAACTGATAGTAATGAAAAAAAGTGCACATCAACCCGCAAAAAATGCCCCTCACGCATGTCCATAGGTGTCAGTACAAAAAAGTTAGCTGCCACATCACACTACTGCACCCTATTGAAGGGAGCCATTTTGCCGACATCCTGGACCCTTCTATATACCATCCATCATTCATTTGTCTAACAAGGGACGTAAGTTGCTATGTTACTTCTTGTATCAGTATTAATGTTTGTAGGTTCCCTGATGAACCCTTAAATTCTGGGGGGAAATGCGTCGGAACTTTATGATATGCATTTTTTCTGAGATATTTTTCATAGGTTAATAGTGTAATAGTGTATTGCACCTTTTGAGCACTTTTTTGGTTGTCTTTTTTTGTCCCTGTGTCCTTGTATATGTTATATGTATCAAGTTATGTGTATCTTGTTAGGGTAAGTTTAGGCAGTTTAGGTTCCGGATTGGGGGTGCCCTTATCGGGGCAATCTCCCCATTTTTGTATAGGTAGCTTTAGTATGTTTAGGGATATTTTTAGGGTATCTAATCTTGAGGTATTTATTAAATGGTTATAATAAAAGTTATATTTTATCTTTATCCTAGGTTTATACATTCTAGTAGTTTGATTGTTTTCAAAAAAGTTATTGGTCGCACAAAATGGCGCCTCCGTGCAAATTTAAAAAATTTAAAATGTCTGGAATTTCTTTACGGTACCAAAATGTAACGAAAACCGTACATGTTTGGTATTGGTGGAATTGTATCAACCTGTAGAATACAGAGAACACATCATCTGTACCGGAGATTGAACGCCGTAAAAGCAAAACATCCACAAACATGGCGCAAGTAAAATTTTTTTCACATTTTGCCCCACTTAGAAATTTTTTGCGGTTTCCCAGTATATTCTATGGTAAAATGAATAACATCATTGGAAAGTACATCCTGTCCCTGCAAAATAAAAGCCCTCATACGTCTATGTATGTGGAAAATACAAAAGTTATGGCTCTGGGAAATCGAGGATGGAAAAATGAATGTGAAAAAAATAGGCCTCGGTGTTAAGGGGCTAATATATATGTATTTACTTTAAAAACTTTTTTTGTTTACACTGTGCCCTTAGGGCACTTGACTACTAGGGGCGCCGTCTTCAATACACCCCTCTTGTATAAACAATGCAGAAGGGTTTTCAAAGATGGCGGTTCTAGCACCTCTTGCCTGGGGGGCAATATAAGCCTTCCAAGGCTCCACCAGCCGCCATGTTAACTGATCGGCACCCCACGATCTCACTGCAGGGATGCCGATCGGAGCGAGAAGCAGTGTGCAGCACCATTTCTTATTCGGTTATACACTGTGGCCACCATCACCGCGGCATCTAAGGAGTTAAACAGCAGAGATCGGAGCCAGCTCCATTCCCTGCTGTTGCATATAGCAGCTGTCACCCGCCTACTATGTAGTGGGATTACTGAGTCATCCTGGTACATTGGACCTTACCCGCAACAGGACCTACCCATATATTCTGTGTCAGTAAGGGGTTAAAGCCAATAGAGCTGCAAATACGACCCAATTTCTTTAGAGAATACCTATCTACTAGTAATTCTAAGCTTCGAGGGTAGCTACAATAATCTTTTACTGGTAATCAGAGTGACAGTAGGACAAGATGTTAAAGGGGTTGTCTCACTACATAGATTCATCTCACCTCAGTCCTGTTTTCTTGGTTTCATTTTGAATTCAGGGGCGTGTTTACTGGTTCCTACTAGACTACAGTAGAAGTCAGCTCTGTAGCTATAGCAACCATTGCTGGCAGCCTATCAGGAGAGATCAAACAGGTCTGTAGCTATAGCAACCAGTGCTGGCAGCCTATCAGGAGAGATTGAACAGGTTTGTAGCTATAGGGACCAGTGCTGACAGCCTATCAGGAGAGATCAAACAGGTCTGTAGCTCTAGTTACCAGGGCTGGCAGCCTATCAGGAGAGATCCAACAGGTCTGTAGCTATAGGGACCAGTGCTGGCAGCCTATCAGGAGAGATTGAACAGGTCTGTAGCTATAGCAACCAGCACTGGCAGCATATCAGGAGAGATTGAACAGGTCTGTAGCTATAGTGACCTGTGCTGGCAGCCTATCAGGAGAGATAGAACAGGTCTGTAGCTATAGTGACCTGAGGAGCTGATGCAGCCCATACAAGAGGGGATATCTAGGAATAGGTAGGACACTGTTAATGGACACATATTGTAAAGTGACTTGTTTTTGCAAGATCTTGTTTTTAACATAAAAGGCAGCGATCCCTGTAGTGAGACAACCCCTTTAACACTTAGATGACTTCCCGTCTGTCAATGTGTCCGTTCAGCCCATAGATCATACCCAGACATAACAAGGGGGTGTGCAGTGTTTATAGGGGTGTAGGGTGATGCTCTCCTGTGTGGCCACCAAGCAGCAGGACATACCTGTCTCGGGGGCAATGCCAGGCTCGGCCTCTGGGAGCGCTCTACTCCCTCCTAATTCCAAGAGAAGTGTTGCTTCCATTTCCCCTAAATTCAGTTCCTCTCCTCTTTCTCCGGCCTGACCCAGCAGGAGACATTGGCTCCCAGTTTCTTTGTTGCAACATTGTTGCCTTGTTTTAGTCGTCGATGCAGAACCTGCCACGTTTGTGTGTTTTTTTTCCGCCCCGGTTATGATTTCTACAATTGAATATGAATAATCCTCGCGCGGCCGATGATCATTCATAGTTAATAAAGCCCATTAAGCAATAGAGAGTTATTGATTAATTGGCTTCTTTGATCCGCCGGATTTGTCGCCACCGTCAGGTAATTTATGGGACTATTTATGAGCTGCATAAATATTTTATATTTTTATTAAGAGAAAAAAAAATCATTAAATACAGTAAAGCTGTGTGGGTGTCGGCGTCAGGATGGATAGTCAACCCCGACGTGTAACGAGCGCCGGGCGCAACCGGCACCATCGAGGCTCTTCCCACTTTGATGCTTTGCTTCTATCTATAAATAATGGAAATTTCTGGCTGTCGTCTCTGACACAAGAAGTTTGAACAAACGCAATATGTAATATCAAGGTCAACAAAGTCAAATGGTAAATCCTCCAGTATGTACTGCATGGGATAGAATGATAGATAGGAGATAGATAGATAGATAGATAGATAGATAGATAGATAGATAGATAGATATGAGGTGGATAGATATGAGGTGGATAGATAGACAGATAGATAGATAGATAGATAGATAGGAGATAGATAGATATGGGATAGATAGATAGATAGATAGATAGATAGGAGATAGATAGGAGATAGATAGATAGATAGATAGATAGATAGATAGATAGATAGATAGATAGATAGATAGGAGATAGATAGATAGATAGATAGATAGATAGATAGATAGATATGAGATAGATAGATAGATAGGAGATAGATAGATATGAGATAGATAGATAGATAGATAGATAGATAGATAGATAGATAGATAGATAGATAGATAGGAGATAGATAGATAGATAGATAGATATGAGATAGATAGATAGATACAGTCATATGAAAAAGTTTGGGCACCCCTATTAATCGTAGTCATTTTTAGTTCTAAATATTTGGGTATTTGCAACAGCCGTTTCAATTTGATATATCTAATAACTGATGGACACAGTAATATTTCCGGATTGAAATGAGGTTTATTGTACTAACACAAAATGTGCAATATTAATAATAATAATAATAATAATAATAATCTTTATTTCTATAGCGCCAACATATTCCGCAGCACTTTACAATATAGAGGGAATAAGCGCAGACAAACCAGAAATTACATTATAAAAAAAAGCTACTGACAAATGAGACACGAGGTGTGAGGGCCCTGCTCCCAAGAGCTTACAATCTATTAGGGTGTATGGGTGAAACAGAGGGTGACAAGTGCTTGGTTTACAATGGACCAGCCATGTTACATAAATATGGGGTAGTACACATAAAAAGTGGATGAACCTGCCATCCCAACCATACATCTATATACAGATAAGTGCCTGTGGGTGCCAAAGTGCAGGAAGTGACGAATGTGTGACAGAATTTGGGGGGTTAACAATTAGGGATCTTGGTCGTTTGTCTAAGAAGATGAGTTTTCAGAGCGCACTTAAAACTGTGAGAGTTGTGAGTGTGCCTGATCACATGGGGTAACATGTTCCAGAGAACTGGTGCAATACGTGTGAAATCTTGGAGACGGGCATGGGAGGTTCGGATGAGTGAGGTGTGAAGTCTTAGATCAGTAGCAGAGCGGAGAGAGCGGCTAGGGTGGTAGACAGAGATGAGGGAGGAGATGTATGGGGGTGCAGCACTGTGGAGAGCCTTATGTGTGAGAGTGATGAGTTTATGTTATATTCTGTACTGAATAGGCAGCCAGTGCAGAGACTGACACAGGGTAGAGGCATCAGTATAGCGGCTGGAAAGAAAGACAAGCCTGGCTGCTGCATTCAGGACAGATTGGAGAGGGGAGAGTTTGCAGAGAGGGAGACCGATAAGCAAGGAGTTACAGTAGTCGAGACGAGAATGAATAAGAGCAACAATGAGAGTATGAGTTGTTTCCACAGTGAGAAATGGACAGATTCTGGAGATGTTCTTGAGGTGCAGGTGACAGGAGCGGGCAAGGGATTTGATATATGGGGTGAAGCACAGATCAGAGTCTAGTATAACCCCCAGACAGCGGGCCTGCTGCCTAGGAGAAATGGTGGTACCACACACTGAGAGAGAAATAGCAGGGTGAGGTCGGTTAGTAGATGGCGGAAAGACAAGAAGTTCAGTTTTAGTGAGGTTTAGTTTCAGATAGAATGAGGACAGTATGTCAGAGACAGCGGACAGACAGTCACTGGTGTTTTGTAGCAGAGTAGGAGTGATGTCTCGGGAGGAGGTGTATAATTGAGTGTCATCAGCGTAGAGATGGTACTGGAAGCCAAATCTGCTGATGGTTTGGCCAATGGGGGCTGTGTAGATTGAGAAGAGGAGTGGACCAAGAACTGATCCCTGAGGAACCCCGACAGCAAGAGGGAGAGGAGAGGCGGTAGAACTGGGAAATAAGACACTGAAGGAGCGGTCAGAGAGGTAGGACGAGAACCAAGCGAGAGCGGTGTCCTGGAGGCCAATGGTGCTGAGCTGAGGAGAAAATGGTGATCAACAGTGTCAAATGCTGCAGAGAGATCCAAGAGAAGCAACAATGAGTAGTTACCCTGAGATTTTACTGTCAGGAGATCATTTGAAACTTTAGAAAGAGCAGTTTCCGTGGAACAAATACCCAAATATTTAGAACTAAAAATGATTTAGATTAATAGGGGTGCCCAAACTTTTTCATATGACTGTAGATAGATAGATAGATAGATAGATAGATAGATATGAGATAGATAGATAGATAGATAGATAGATAGATAGATATGAGATAGATAGACAGATAGATAGATATGAGATAGATAGATATGAGATAGATAGATATGAGATAGATAGATATGAGATAGATAGATATGAGATAGATAGATAGATAGATAGATAGATATGAGATAGATAGATATGAGATAGATAGATATGAGATAGATAGATATGAGATAGATAGATATGAGATAGATAGATAGATATGAGATAGATATGAGATAGATAGATAGATAGATAGATAGATATGAGATAGATAGATAGATAGATAGATATGAGATAGATAGATAGATAGATATGAGATAGATAGATAGAAATATAGAAATAAATAAATATAGATAGATAGATAGATATGAGATAGATAGATAGATATTAGATAGATAGATAGATAGATAGATAGATAGATAGATAGATAGATAGAGGAAAAAAGTATTTAGTCGGCCGCCAATTGTGTAAGTTTTCCCACTTGATGAGAGAGGCCTGTAATTGACATCATAGGTCGATCTCAACTATGAGAGACAAAATGTGAAAACAAACCCAGAAAATCACATTGTCGGAAAGAATATATTTACAAATAAGTATTTGGTCAATAACAAAAGTTCCTCTCAATCCTTTGCTCTGTCTCCTTTGTTGGCAATGACAGAGGTCAGACGTTTTCTGTCTTCACAAGGTTGGCGCACACTGGTGCTGGTATGTTGGCCCATTGCTCCAGGCAGATTTCCTCTAGAGCAGTGATGTTTTGGGGCTTTCGCTGGGCAGCGCAGACTTTCAACTCCCTCCAAAGGTTTTCTATGGGATTGAGAGCTGGAGACTGGCTAGGCCACTCCAGGGCCTTGAAATGCTTCTTATGAAGCCACTCCTTCGCTGCCCTGGCGGTGTGCTTGGGATCATTGTCATGCTGGAAGACCCAGTCACGTTTCACCTTCAATGATGGAAGGAGGTTTGCACTCAGACTCTCACGATACATGGCCCCATTCATTCTTTCATGTACACAGATCGGTCGTCCTGGTCCCTTTGCAGAGAAACAGCCCCAAAGCATGATTTTTGCCCCCCCCCCCCCCCTCATGCTTCACATTAGGTCTGGTGTTCTTTGGATGCAACTCCGCCTTCTCTCTCCTCCAAAAACGACGAGTTGTGTTTCTACCAAACAGTTCTACTTTGGTTTCATCTGACCACATGACCTTCTCCCAATATTCTTCTGGATCATCCAAATGATCTCTAGTAAGCTTCAGACGGGCCCGGACATGTACTGGCTTAAGCAGGGAGACACGTCTGGTACTGCAGGATCTGAGTCCCTGGCGGTGTAGTGTGTTACTGATGGTAGCCTTTGTTATGTTGGTCCCAGTTCACTACGTCCCCCCCCCGTGGGGTTCTGGAATTTTTGCACGCCGTTCTTGTGATCATTTTGACCCCACGGGGAGAGATCTTGCGGGAGCCCCAGATGGAGGGAGATTATCAGTGTCTTGTATGTCCCCCACTTGCTAATTATTTCTCCCACAGTTTATTTCTTCACACCAAGCTGCTTGCCTATTGCAGATTCAGTCTTCCCAGCCCGGTGCAGGGCTACAGTTTTGTTTCTGGTGTCCTTCGACAGCTCTTTGGTCTTCACCATAGTGGAGTTTGGAGTGTGACTGCTTGAGGTTGTGGACAGGGGTCTTTTATACTGATAAGTTCAAACAGGAGCCATTACTACAGGTAACGAGTGGAGGACAGAGGAGCCTCTTACAGAAGAAGTTACAGCTCTGTGAGAGCCAGAAATCCTGCTTGTTTGTAGGAACCAAAATACTTATTTTCCGCCATAATTTGCAAATAAATTCTTTCCAGATCAGACAATGGGATTTTCTGGATTTGTTTTCTCATTTTGTTTCTCATAGTTGAGGTCGAACTATGATGTCAGTTACAGGAGCCTCTCATCAAGTGGGAGAACTTGCACAATTGGTGGCTGACTAAATACTTTTTTCACCCACTGTAGCTATGAGATAGATAAACATACAGATAGATAGATATGAGATAGATAGATAGATAGATAGATAGATATGAGATAGATAGATATGAGATAGATAGATAGATAGATAGATAGATAGATAGATAGATAGATAGATATGAGATAAATAGATATGAGATAGATAGATATGAGATAGATAGATAGATAGATAGATAGATAGATAGATAGATATGAGATAAATAGATATGAGATAGATAGAAGATAGAAGACATACAGACAGATAGAGAGATAGATAGATAGATAGATAGACAGATATGAGATAGATAGATAGATAGATAGATAGATAGATAGATAGATAGGAGATAGATAGATAGATAGATAGATATGAGATAGATAGATATTGTATTGATAGATAGATATAATATAAATAGATAGATATGGTATAGATAGATATGAGATAGATAGATAGATAGATAGATAGATAAATATATATATATGAGATAGATAGATATGAGATAGATAGATATGAGATAGATAAAATATAATATAGATAGATAGAGAGATAGAGATAGATAGATAGATAGATAGATATGAGATGGAGATAGATAGATAGATAGATAGATAGTAGAGAGATAGATAGATAGATAGATAGATAGAGAGATAGAGAGAGAGATAGAGAGATAGATAGATATGAGATAGATGGATGGATAGAGAGATAGATAGATAGATAGATAGATAGATAGATAGATATGAGATAGATAGATATGAGATAGATAGATATGAGATAGATAGATATAAGATAGATAGATAGATAGATAGATAGATAGATAGATAGATAGATAGATAGATATTAGATGGATAGATAGATAGATAGATAGATAGAGAGATAGATAGATAGATAGATAGATAGATAGATAGATGGATAGATGGATAGATAGATAGATAGATAGATAGATAGATAGATAGATAGATGGATAGATAGATTGCTCTTCACTGTAATGAGAGCATTGATTACATCTTAAAATAACCGCATTTATTTCCCGATTTGATACATTTATCTTAATAAACTTCATAGAAATGTTTTCATCCTTAAATGTAATTTAGGAAACAATTTTCTCGCACAAGTAATTAAACAGTTGGGAATTGATTTGCTGAAAATTAAACCTGGGTCTGATATTTCTAATCAATGGCGGCTGCGCAATGCTGGACAGTCACGTCCTGAGGGAGGCGCCACCATAATGTCCTCATACAGAGGCTTATACCTAATATTAAACATGGATCCTACTGATGCTCCGGCTGCATCTGTCTCCAGGAAAGCTGAGTGGTAACCGATGTCCTGCCACTGCTGCTCCCCTACAGAGGCAATGCCCTAGAAAAACTGAACCTTGTGATATGAGCTCAATATTGTGTGAAAATTGTCCTGTGCATTGTCCCCAGAAGAGCTCTGAAACCATACAGCACCAAGGAATGCTGGGAGTTGTAGTTACAAAGCCAATGGGATTAGGCTATTGTTTTAGATTATTATTATTACAGAGACAGAGACTGTATCCAAATCAGGGTAACAAAGACAAGTTATTATGTCCCCACTGGCTGGCACCCTAAGGTCCCAGTCAAGGGGCTAAATTAAAATAAAAAATAATATAAATGTTGTTCTGTGCGCACAAACCAGTCCCTACCTTTTACTTATCCCTCTTAGCGAATAGGCAGCATCAGGATGGGTCACAAATAGTCTAACCCTAGTCTAGCCATAGCCTAACCTTAACTTTTATCTAACCGTAGTGGAACACTAACTCTAGTCTATCTCCAGCCCAACTTTAGCCTTAACTTAGTTTATCTTTATCTAACTCTAGATTGTCCTTAAAAGGGTTGTCTCACTACATCAATTCATGTAACCTTAGTCCTGTTTTCTCAGTTGCCTTTTTTTAATTCAGGGGCATGTTTACCAGCTTTATTGACTTCTACTGGCCTCTAGTGAGAAGCTGCTGAGAACACCAGGTCAGTTGCTATAGCGACAAGTGCTGGCAGCCTATCAGGAGAGATAGAACGGGTCTGTAGCTATAGCAACCAGTGCTGGCAGCCTACCAGGAGAGATTGAACAGGTCTGTAGCTATAGCAACCAGTGCTGGCAGCCTATCAGGCGGGATGGAACAGGTCTGTAGCTATAGTGACCTGAGGAGCTGATGCAGCCCATACAAGAGGGGATATCTAGGAATAGGTAGGACACTGTTAATGGACACATATTACAAAATGACTTGTTTTTGCAAGATCTTTAACATAAAAAGCAGTAATCTCTGTAGTGAGACAACCCCTTTAATCCCAACCTATCTCTAGACTACCTCTAGTCTCACACTGACCCTATTTTTTGCCGTAGTCTATACTTAACCCTAATTAAAGCTTAGCTTAACTGTAGTTTAGCCTCTTCTAACCTTGACTAAGCCCAAACTAAGCTTTATTCTAGTCCGAGCTTTAGCTTTACTCTAGTCTAGCCCTAATCTCTTCTAGCCCTAATTGAATCCTAGATACACGCTAGTCTAGACCTAGATTTAGCCTAGTTGTTGTCTACACCCAGTCTCTCCTAACCCTACATAAATTCAGCTAATCTCTAGTCTGGCCCTTGCTTTACTCTTACCCCAGTGTCTCCTAAATCTAATTTGACCCTATCCATACTGTAGTCTAGCCCTAGCTCTAGTCTAACTATAATTTAGTCCTAGTTTCTCCTAACCTTAATTAAGCCCTAGCTGAACTCTGCTCTGATTGTATTTTTAGCCTAAACATAGTTACAAACTTAATATGGTCGAAAAAAGACAAATGTCCGTTTTGTTCAACCAAGGTTGAGGAAAGATTTGGATGAAGGGAGGGATAGAGGGAATTTTTTTCTAGCCTTAATCTCTCCTAATATTACTTGAACCCTAGCTGTACTCTAGTCTAGCCTAAACATATTTTAGTCTTAAAATACTGAGGTCACCTTATAGCGGTGAATGGGCTCTTGCAATTTGATCAAAAATATGCGCTAAAGACGCTCTTATTTTCATGTATCCAAAAGTAGCAAAAATGCATTTGCAAATGTGTTGTGTTTGCATAGTCTATTCTAACCCTAAATAAAAATGTAGCCAGACTTTACCATAGCCCGATCTTTTGCTTAAAGGAGTTGTCTCACTACAGGCTTTCAGCCTACCTCAGTGTGTCTGGCAGCATAGGATTGTTGAATTCAGGGGCGTGCTTCTTGTCTGCCTCTTCTCCTCCCCCTTCCCCCCTCCCCTCAGCACACAGACAGCTCTCCTCTGTAACTTCTATACAGCAGGGGGAGGGCGAGGGGGTTTGCTGCCAGAGTTAACCCTGTGTGTGCCTGCCTAGATCTGCTGCTCACTGCTGGATCAGCTGCACTGTGCTGCTGTGGCCGAGCTCTTGCTGCTCCTCTCCACAGAGTCAGGAGACAGCAGGGAGAGGGCTGATCTATGAGTGGCTATGGAGCCAGAAGTCTGTGCTAATAGCAGAGCAGGGAGGATGTAAAGGTTCCTATACCCCCTGCTTAGCATACAAATCTCCACGGACATCTCAAGCAACAACAAACAAACCCTGTCAGAACAGACACAGGGCAGCTGTGAAGTGTGTTACTATAATCACAATGTGTCACTAATACAGCAGAGCAGGGAGGGATAGGAACCGTTCACATGCCCCCCCCTGATCTGTTCTATTAGTATAGTCAAAGCTCCACAGACACAGCATGATTTTAGTAACACACTTCACTGCTGTCTCTTCCTACTGACCACAGATCAGCCTCTCCTCTGCTCTCCTAATTCTGTGTAGAGAGCAGGAGGGAGCAGGCACACACAGGGTTAATCCAGGTAGCACAGCTACACAGACACAGTATCCAGAGCCCTCTCCCTCCCTTCCCATTCAGAAGCATCACAAGTGGCCTCATACTGTACAGGAGGGGCTCTGTGCTCCGACCTGTATTGAGAAGCTGATGAGTCACCAGGACTGGCAGCCTGTGAGAGAAAAATCAACAGGTTGGTGGCTATAGTGATTTGAGGAGCTGATGCACTCCTACTAACAGGGATAACTCAAAATCAGTAGGACATTTGTAATGAACATATATTGCAAAGCTGCTTGTTTTTTAAAGATCTTTTAATTAAAACCCAATCATTGTAGCGAAACAACCCCTTTAATCCTAGTCTGACCCTAACGTCATTGCAACACTAACCCTATTTTGACCCTAACTCTTGTCTAAGCCAAGTTTAGAAATAACCCTAGTATTACCCAAACACTACCCTTAGTCCAACCCAGTTTAACCCTTTTTGAATTCTCACCCTGGCCCTAGTGCAGCCCAACCATAGTCTATTACTAACCCTTATGTCAAATGTACCTTCTCTGTAAGAGGATAGCTCAGTGACAGGAATGGTGGGGAGAGAATGACTATATTCCCCCATCATCATCATGATCAGGATTTCAGGATTGTAAGGGTATTTTTCATGGGTGCAGAGGTTCCCATTAGTCTCCTTTAAAGGGGTTGTCTCACCTTCCTGTTTCACAAGCAGCTTTAGATTCATGCTTCCTATCTCTTCCTGGGCAGACTATGGGCAGTTCTATTGCAGTGGTAGGCATATTAGTGCCAAATTCATAGCGCTACTGAAATAAGACCAGGAGATCGTATCGATGAGCTCTGATGCTCTCTGCACTAAAGTAAACAAAAGTAATTAGTCTCCTTTGTTTGTTTGAGATAACACACTCTATTCTCAAGGTGCTGGCGTCCTGTGTGCCGACATGTAGTGACAGAGAGCAAATAGAGAAGGGGAGAGCATAACAGTAACAAGAGAAACCTGTGTGCACTAAAAGCAGATAAAATCTCTCTTCTCTCCTCAACAGAGGAAAACAAACACAGCAATGTATATGGAAAAAAGTCTTCACTTACTGTTCCCTACATGTTGAAAGCTTATCTTTGTAGACAGAAAGCCCCTTTAATCTTATGGATGTAACGGTCTGGAGGTGGATCCATGGGACCACCGCAGGCGATGGCGTTAGCCCACACCAGGGAGTGGAATCTAAGTAGGTCCCGGTATTCACCAGAGCCCGCCGCACAGCGGGATGGACTTGCTGCGGCGGAGCACTACCAGGTCACTTCCACTGGCGGGGCTTGCCTGTGGTGGCGGCCAAGGGTAGGCGAGGTACGGAATGGCAGCAGGTCGTAGTCGGGGGGCAGGCAGGAGGTCGGACAGGCGGCTCGGGTTCGTAAAAGTAGACAGGCAGAAGCTCAGGGCTGGCGGGAAGGTTCCGTGGTCGGTAAACGTAGGCTCGAGGTTCGGTACACGGATAGGCAGACTAGACAATACTGGAAAGGCTTTCTCCAACAGGAATACACCAAGGATCCGGCGAAGGCCGCCAGGAAGAGGCCGGACTTAAATTGGAGCAGTGCCCGGCAAAGACCAATTACCGGCACACTGCCCCTTCAAATTTCAAACTGCCGGCGCGCGCCCTAGGGGCGGAGCCACACGCCGGGAGACGGAGACAGGCTGAACAGGAGCGTGGCCGGTTAAGTGGACGCCGGCGGGGACGGGGGAGTGAGCGGACCCCGAACCCGATGTGCGGGACGGGGCTCCGCTAGGTGTAGAAGCGCGAATGCGCCTGCGACCCGGGACAGTGGTCGCAGGGGCGTCCATGACAGTACCCTCCCTTGGGCCCCCCCTTTTGGGCCCCCCTCTCTTACTGGATTGGAGGAATCTCTGGATGAGGCTGCGGTTCAAGATATTCTCCTCCGGCTCCCAAGATCTCTCTTCAGGACCGAACCCCTTCCAATCCACCAAAAAGTAACTTTTTCCTCTAGTTCTCTTCATGCCCAGAATTTCTTTGACCTCGAAGACATAGGGCGCATCTGCCACAGACGGAGGAGGAGCAGCCTTCTGAGAGAAACGATTAAGCACCAGAGGTTTCAGTAAGGAGACATGAAACGAGTTGGGAATTCTCATAGTAGGAGGGAGCCGGAGTTTGTAGGAAACCGGGTTGATGCGGCTGATGACCTCAAAGGGTCCCAGGAAACGGGGTCCCAGTTTATGAGAAGGCATCTTTAGGCGGACATATCTAGCTGAGAGCCACACCTTCTCACCTGGGGAGAAAACCAGAGGAAGAATTCTTCTTTTGTCCGCTTGAGTCTTCATGCGCTCGGAAGCACGGAGCAGAGACTGCCGGGTATGGGACCAGATGGCCTTCATGTCTTGCATTAGTGCGTCCGCCTCCGGGACCTCGGAGGAGGTTGCCAGAGGACGAGGAGGGCGGGGAAGCAGGCCATACACAATGTAGAAGGGGAGACCCCCGCAGACTCAGATTCAAGGGAGTTATAAGAGAACTCCGCCCATGGCAGCAGGTTGGACCAATCATCTTGACGTGCCGAGACGAAATGGCGAAGGTAACATCCCAAGACCTGGTTGACCCTCTCTACCTGACCATTCGTCTGTGGGTGGTAGGCAGATGACAAGTCGAGCTTCACCTGAAGTTGGTTACACAGGGCTCGCCAAAACCTGGAGACAAACTGAACTCCCCGATCCGAGACGATTTGCTAAGGGAGTCCATGCAGACGAAACACATGAAGGAAGAAAAGCTCCGCCAGGCGGGAGGCAGACGGCAGGCATGGCAACGGGACAAAATGCGCTATCTTGGAGAATCGATCCGTGATCACCCAAATAATGGTCCACGATGGTTGCCAGACGACGGAGGGAGATCAGTTATGAAGTCCATAGCAATGTTGGTCCAAGGTTGAGTTGGAATGGGGAGTGGCTGTAGTAGACCTCCCGGCTTGTGACATGGCGTCTTGTTGCGGGCACAGGAGTCACAAGACGAAACGAAGTCCTTAACATCCTTTTCAAGCCCTGGCCACCAATAGAACCGGGATATCAGGTGGAAGGTTCTTCGGGCGCCGTGATGACCGGCCACCAATGAGCAATGTCCCCATTTTAAGATATGTCTGCGGAGAGCAGGGCGCACATAAGTCCTACCAGGGGGGACCCTCCGGAGGTCCACTAGAGCTGCCGAGATAAGACGTTCTGGAGGAATTATGTGTTCTGGAGTAGTGTCTTCACCCACCACGTCGGACGCACAGGAGAGGGCGTCAGCTCTCACATTCTTCTCTGCAGGCCAGAAGTGGATCTGGAAATCGAACCGGGAAAAGATGAGCGACCACCTAGCCTGGCGTGGGTTAAGTCGCTGAGCCGTCTGAAGATATTGGAGGTTTTTGTGGTCCGAGTAGACACAGATGGGGAAACGGGCACCCACATATAACGCTACTCCCTCCATGGCCAGTTTTAGGACCAAGCTCCCTGTTTGCCAATTGTTTAATTCCTCTCAGCCCGACTAGAACGTCTTGAAAAAGAGCCGCACTTACCGTCTTACCGTGGCCCTTTTTGCGTAAGAACTGCTCCGGCTCCCACATACGAAGGCATCCACTTCCAGCATGAAAAGGCTTCGCGGGATCTGGACGTGCAAGGATAGATACCCGTAGAGAAGGCAGACTTGAGCTTCGAAACGCCTCTTCTGCCTCGACGTCCAGCTGCGTGATTGGCTTGTTTCATGGTAAGGGCCACAAATCGAGCCACCAGCGTAGAGAAGTGGAGGGAAGAATTGGCGATAGTATATACAGAAGTCCAAGAAACCTGTATAGCCCGCAGACCGACTGGGCGTAGCCACTGCAACACGTCTGCAGTTTTGTTAGGATCCATCCGTATGCCATGTATCAGAAATGACGAAACACAGAACGGGAGGCAAGTCTGATTGGAAGAGGCACTTCCCTAGCTGGCATACAGATGGGTAATTTCACCCGAGACGCTTCAACACCTGGCGAACATGACTCGTTGGGTTTCGGGGTCGGAGAGTACACAAGATGGTCATCAAGGTAAACCACCACACAGGTGTAGAGGAGTCTCCTGAAGACGTCATTCACGAGCTCCTGAAAGACGGCAGGCGCATTACACAGTAACGAAGGCAAACACCAGTACTTACAAAGTGCCAACCCTGGTGTTGAATGCCGCCTACCATTCATCGCCCTTGCGGATCGGACCAAGTTATAGCACCTCTCAAATCCAATTGGAGAAGATCTTTGCGCCCTGCAGGCGGTCAAACCGTTCTGTGATCAACGCAACGGGTAATCGTTTTTATCACCGTTGATCTTGTTCATGACCCCGGTATCTATGCAGGACCGTAAGTACCGTCCTCTTCTTCACAAAAAGAAACCCCGCCCCGCGGGAGACTAGGACTGTTCGTATGAAGCCCTTCCGGAGATTCTCCTTGGATGTACTCTGACATGCATGGGTCTCAGGAACTGAAGAGAGGGTAGACTCGCCCCGGGGAGACTGGTACCCGGCAAATAAGTCGATCGGGCAATCGTATGGACTATGCGGAGAAACTCTCGCTTGTCCTCAGAGACCACATCGGCGTACTTCCAGATTATTTAGGCGGCAGCCCGGTCAACGGCTTCTAAGGATCGAGCGAGGAAGCAGGAAAGCACCGGGCGAGGTGCCACCAAACAACGCCCCCGACAGTTTGGGAGCCCAACTAGTCACCTCTCCATAAGTCCAGTCCAGGAATAGGAGAGGAGGAGCCGCAGCCATGGGAGTCCAGAGGATGACCGCTGAAGAGGAGCAATGGCAACACAAGAAGGCGATTTCTTCCTTATGCAGCGCCCCCAAGTGGATGGACAGAGGCATGGTGACAAACAGTATGGTGTCGCTAAGCAGCTCCGCCACTTGACGATGAAATGAACGAGCGTTTTTCCAAGCGGACCACCGGAAGCCGATACTGCTTTACCAGGAACTGGTGTATGAAGTTCCCGGCTGAGCCCGAATCCAGAAACGCCGGAACCTGGAACGAGGTACCAGTCTCTGACCCGACCTGGACGGACATCAACAGACGTTGGAGAGGAAGGATTTTGGCACCTTGAATTCCACTCCCACAGATCCTAGGTGCGTTTAGTTTCCGCAGGCTTGGGGCGCTTGGGACAATTCCTGCCAGTAATGCTACTGGGCTGCCACAATAAGGCACAAGGTCCTTATGCCGCCGTGGGCCAACTCTTGCTCAGAGAGACGAGCCCGATCAATCTGCATGGCTCCTCGTGGTGTTGGGGCTGTGGGTCAGGAGGCTCTGGAAACACCGGTGCCAGGCGAGGAAACTGGCGAGGTTGGGCTGACAGATGCTCTTGCCGAAGTTCTTCCTCCCGTTCAATGAAGCGTACGTCAATGCAGGTTGCTAACCGGATCAGGTCGCTGAGGGAAGACGGGAGTCTCTAGCGGCCAAGACGACCATAACTAGGCTTGAGAGCCCTTTCTTGAAGGTGGCGCACAGAGCGGCCCTCGTTCCATGACAGTTCAGAGGCCCATGCGTATTGCACCGCGTAGTCTCCCACAGACATGATCCCCTGCGTAGGTTTAGGAGGCTTGTCTCAGCGGAGGATGCACAAGTCTGGTTCCTCGAAGACATAGCGGACTCACTGAGGAACGACTGAAGATCCGCCGTCACCGATCATCTCTGTCCCATATGGGTGTAGCCCATGCCGGGCCTTGCCCGAGAGGAGGCTGACCTCGAAAACCACTTTATTGCAAACTGGACAGGAACTGAATCTGCCATCAGCTCCACGTGCAAGAGCATTGGGTGATGAACCCCCTGCAGAGTTATCGTTCCCGTCGAACTTTGAGGGCGCGTCCGCCGAAGCTTGGGACCCCTCAGTGCCACAGGAGCCGTAGAGGCAGGTACACCACTGGAGATGGTGAGTGGCGCTGCAGGACTGATGAGCTTCAGCACCATGGAGGGAGAGTTCTCGAGCCTGCTGCGCTTGCCTGCGCGCATCAGTTGCGATTGCTAGACCACGACGTGGTGATTTTGGCAACGTTTTTGTAAGGCACCTTGTCGGGAATCCAGGGCGATCCTACTGTAAACGTCTGGAGGTGGAATCCACGGGACCACCTGCAGGCGATGGTGTAAGCCCACACCGGGAGTGGAATCCTAAGTAGGTCCGTATTCACCAGAGCCGCGCAAAGCGGGATGTCATGCTGCGGCCGTGGAGTCTACCAGGTCACTTCCACTGGCGGGGCTTCCTTCTGTGGCTGCGCAGGGTAGCGAGGTACGGAATTGCAGGCAGGCTCGTAGCGGAACAGGCAGGAGGTCAGGACAGACGGCACAGTTTTCGTAACGTAGACAGGCACGAAGTCAGGGCTGGCGGCAAGGTTCGTGGTCGGTAAACGTAGTCGCGAGGTTCGGTACACAGAAAGGCAGACTAGACAATACTGAAAGGATTTCTCCAACAGAATAACCAAGGATCCGGCGCGGGCCGCCAGGAAGAGGCCGGACTTAAATAGGACATTGCCCGGCAATGACCAATTAACCGGTGCTCGCCCTTTAAATTTCAAACTGCCGCGCGCGCCCTAGGGGCGGATCCACGTGTGTCATGATACGGAGACAAGCTGAACAGGAGCGTAGCCCGGGTAATTGGACGCCGGCGGGACGGGGGAGTGATCGGACGAGCGGGACGGGCGCCGCTAGGAGGGGGGGGGGGGTTAGGAGCGCGGATGCGCCTGCGACCCGGGACAGTGGTCGCAGGGGCATCCGTGACAATGGACTACTCATAAGGAGCCTTAGGAGACAACGTTCTTCAATGCCCAGGTCCCCTTCTATGTCCGTTGACCTCCCATAATCAGGACAATTTCTTCTGAATGTTTTACTATGATCCTTGAGAACATGAGCGAATCCCATGTAGTGAGTTGAGTGGAGATCAGAGGGTTGGTGTTACATTGCTTTGACGTGCAGGGGTTTCTGGGTGATTTCTCTCTCATTTGTGCTCCTCACACAGGAACTTGTGATCCATCTTCTTTCCCTGCTACGAGAGACATGACGACTTGTTACAATGTCAATAGTGCAACATGAAAAAGAAACACTTTCAAACGATAGACTTTTTTCCTCGGACCAATATAACATTTTAAGATGACCTTTAAGACGTGCGCCGAGATTCGGCTGCATTTATTTTCTGGCCCTGGAAAATTAAAACCAGCAGTGAGATGTCATGAAGAGCTATCGAGATATTACAGTAAATAGGAGTTTTTGTTGGAAATTGGCTGCTTTGAGCGCGGGATAATTACCACCTTAGACTTAACAAGATCATGGCGCATTGAGTCGCCTAATGACTGCTAAAACCCAGTTTCAAATTCAGATCTTTTATGAGCTCCTGGTGCTTATGACTGTACATTTGCAGCTCAGCGAGGGCTCAGCTGAAACCTTTGCATTTGGCATATGCCGCGCTCTATGAAATTACAGTGGAACGAGCGTGAGGCCAGAAAAACACAAACATTCTGGAAAGTTTCTAAGCCACAATCGGTTTGGAGCTGTCTAGACTGGAGTGCGGAGTCTCCTCCACTAGTCATCCATTGGCAGCGAACTTGTCAGGAACCTGATCAGGGGTCGTCAATGGAATAGCAATCGATAGGCAATGAGACAGAAGGTAAACATGATGGTGACGCTGTCTAGACTGGAGTGCGGAGTCTCCTCCACTAGTCATCCATTGGCAGCAAACTTGTCAGGAACCTGATCAGGGGTCGTCAATGAATAAGCAATCGATAGGGCAATGAGACAGAAGGTAAAACATGATTGGAGAACTCTGTCAAACTGGAGTGCGGAGTCTCCTCCCTAGTCATAGCCCATTGGCAGCGAACTTGTCAGGAACCTGATCAGGGGTCTTCAATGGAATAGCAATCGATAGGCAATAAGACAGAAGGTAAACATGATGGTGGTGCTGTCTAGACTAGAGTGCAGAGTCTCCCCCACTAGTCACCCATTGGCAGCGGGAGGCGCCGTGCCAAAGAACTTGTCAAGAACCTGGCCAGAGATCTTCAATGGAATAGCAATCGATAGGCAATAAGACAGAAGGTAAACATGATGGTGGCACTGTCTAGACTGGAGTGCGGAGTCTCCCCAACTAGTCATCCATTGGCAGCGGGAGGCGCCGTACTGAAGAACTTGTCAAGAACCTGGCCAGAGGTCGTCAATGGAATAGATATCGATAGGCAATGAGACAGAAGGTAAACATGATGGTGGCGCTGTCTAGACTGGAGTGCGGAGTCCCCTCCACTAGTCATCCATTGGCAGTGGGAGGCGCCGTACCGAAGAACTTGTCAGGAACCTGGCCAGGGGTCTTCAATGAAATAGCAATCAATAGGCAATGAGACAGAAGGTAAACATGATGATGGAGCTGTCTAGACTTGAGTGCGGAGTCTCCTCCACTAGTCAACCATTGGCAGCGGGAGGCGCCGTACCGAAGAACTTATCAGGAACCTGGTCAGGGGTCGTCAATGGAACAGATATCAATAGGCAATGAGACAGAAGGTAAACATGATGGTGACGCTGTCCATTCACTATTTCCATATCAGCCCTTCCCAATCCCGTCCACTCAATATAACATGGGTAGCTCAGTTGGATTAAATAGTCCCCAGTGGTTTATTAACCAAACAACACATGTAGGTAAACAATCTCAATTCACCAATGGACGGGGAGATTAAACAGCAGATAAATGCACTGGAAGACCACGGGTTAAAGGGAACCTGTCACATAGTCTATGCCCCCCTTGCTGAGTACAGCACAATCTAGTATCAGACCTGCTGTTTCCAGCGCTGTGTCCCTTATTCTGAAAGATGTTGGAGGTTTAGAGCATTTAATGCTCAAATCTTATTCATGAGCAGGTGTGAGCCCCGCCCACCAAAGGCTAGCCCCGCCCACCTGGCAGTTGTTCACATTTCTACCTATTCAAAGTAACAGGTTAATCAGTTGTGAGGTGGGCGGGGCTAGTCTTAGGTGGGCGGGGTTTGAAAAAACGGACTCTTTTCATGACTCTTTTCTGGCTGAAAACTGCATATTTGAGCATTAAATACACGAAAACTCCAGCATCTTACAGAATAAGGGACACAGCAAATGGAAACAGCAGGTCTGACACTAGCTTGTTGCTGCCCTCGAGCAAGGGGAGCATAATCATGGACAGGTTTCTTCTTTAATGACAGTTCTTTGCCATGAGGCGCTATGTTGAACTTCCAGTGACCAGTATGAGAGAGTGTGAGAGCAATAGCACCAAATTTATCCCAACTTCTCCCCATTCACACCTTAGACCTTGTAACATTAACAGGTCACATGACACTGGGGAGGGAAAATGGAAAATTGGGCAAAATTTGTCCATTTTCAATTAGTAAAGTACTCACTTTTGTTGTCACGTAGGGGTGTCCTCACTTTTGTAGTCACTTAAGGGTGTACTCACTTTTGTTGTCACTTAAGGGTGTACTAACTTTTGTTGTCAGCAGTTAGACATTGATGTCGGTGGTGAGTTAGTTTGAGGACACCACATTCCCCTGTGATACAAGCCGGGCACTGACTACTTTACATCGTATCAAAGGGTCAGATCCTCAGTGTTGTCCCATGAAAAGATAGAACATAATATTAACAAACATGTGAGGGATGTACTGACTTCTGTGAGATACTGTATATAATGTGAGGGGTGTCCTGACTTTTATGAGATGCTGTATATAATGTTAGGGGTGTACTGACTTTTGTGAGATACTATATATAATGTAAAGGGTGTACCTGACCCTTTTGTGTGAGAGACCTTTATATAATTGAGGAGGTATTTGAATTCTGTTAGATACTGTATATTATGTGAGGGGTTTACTGACTTCTGTATATAATGTGCGGGGTGTCCTGACTTTCGTGAGATACTGTATATAGTGTGTAAGGGGTGTACTGACTTTCTGTGAGATACTTTATATTAATTGTAAGGGGTGAACTGACTTATCTTGTGATCTACTGTATATACATGTGCGGGGATGTCTGACTTTGTGTAGAATACTGAAATAATGTGAGGGGTGTTCCTGACTTTTTGTAGCTTACTGTATTATAATGTAAAGGGTTGTACTGACTTTTGGAGAGAGTCATTATATAATGTGAGGTATGTAAATGACTTTTGTTAGAATAATGTATATAATGTGATGGTGTCCTGACTTTTATGAGATATGTATATAATGTGAGGGTAGTTCCTGACTTTTGGAAATACTGGTAAGATAATGTAAGGGGTATAACTGACTTCTGTGAGAACAGTAAATAATGTAAGGAGGTTGTACTGGCTTCTGTGAGATAACGTATAGAGTGTGAAGGTGTACTGACTTTTAGTGAGATACTGTAAAAATGTAAGGGGTAGTACTGACTTTTGTGAGATACAGAAATTTAGTGTTAATGTGTCCTTGACTTCTGTGAGATGGCTGTATATAATTGAAGGGTGTCCTGACTTCTGTGAGGATACTGGTATATAATGTGAGGGTGTGTACTGACTTCTGTGAAAACTGATATATAATGTGAGGGGTGTCCTGACTTCTGTGATATAGTGTATATAATTTTAGGGGTGTACTGACTTCTGTGATAATGTATATACTGTGAGGGGTGTACTGACTTCTGTGAGCTACTGTATATAATCCCCCCCCCCCCATAAAAAAAAAATTTTTACATGCCTAGGGCGGGTAGAGCTGCGGTCGCCCGGCGCCTCCCGAATGTTGGGCCGCCGCGGCCGCCCGCCCCCAGAGGAGCGCCCCTGACTCGCGCGAGTCGCGCAGAGCACAGCATCTGCAGGAGGAGGCGGGACGGATCCGTTCCCGTCCAGACTCCTCCCCTGTCTCTAGCCGTCACATGGGGCCACAGCACTCACCACGCCCCCTGTGACGCTCGATCTCCTCGGCTGGTAGCTCTGCCGCCGATGAACCCTGGGAGCTGCGTGCATGCTAAGCAGCGTGATGACGTCACACCGCTTACACCGCTCTGCAGCTCCGACCGGGACGGCGGACCCAGGAGAAGTTAATCATTTTGTTATTTATAATACTTACAGGGGGCAACACTGGCTACAATGGGCATCCACCCCTTGGGGGGGGCCCCCCCACCCCCCCTACAATGTGGCAATCCTGCTACAATGGGGGCATCCTGGCGACAGGGGGCACACTGGCTGACAAGAGGGCATCCTGGCTACAAGGGGGCACACAGTCTACAAGAGGGCATCCTGCTACAAGGGGGGGCACACTGGCTACAAGAGAGGCATCCTGGCTACAAGGGGGGCACACTGGCAACAAGAGGGGCATCCTGGCTACAAGGGGGGGCACACTGGCTACAAGAAGGCATCCTGGCTACAAGAGGGGCACCATGGCTACAATGGGGGCATCCAGCTACAAGGGGGGGCACACTGGCTACAAGAGGGGCATCCTGGCTACAAGTGGGGGGGCACATGGGCTACAAGGGGGCATCCTGCAACAAGGGGGGGCACACAGTCTACAAGGGGCAAACCTGGCGACAATGGGTGGCATCCTGGCTACAAGAGGGGCAATCCTGGCTACATGGGGGGCACACTGGCTACAAGAAGCATCCTGGCTACAAGAGGGGCACATGGCTACATGGGGGCATCCTGGGATACAAGGGGGGCACACTGGCCTACCAGAGGGCTTCCTGGCTACAAGGGGGGGGCACACTGGCTACAAGAGGGGCATCCTGGCTACAAGGGGGCACACTGGCTACAATGGGGGCAACCATGCAACCAATGGGGGCATCCTGGCTAACAGGGGGCACACTGGCTGCAAGTGGGGCACACTGCTACAATGGGGGCATCAGTGGCTACAATGGGGGCACACTGGCTACAATTGGGGCATCCTGGCTACAATGGGGGCATCACGTCTACAGGGGGCACACTGGCTACAATGGGGGCATCCTGGCTACAAGGGGGGGCAGCACCTGGCTACAATGGGGGCATCACGGCAACAGGGGGCACACTTGCTACAATGGGGGCATCCTGCTACAAGGGGGAAACACCTGTCTACAAGTGGGGGCATCACTGGCTACAGGGGGCACACTGGCTACAATGGGGGCATCCTGGCTACAAGGGGGGCACACTGGCTACAATGGGGGCATCACTGGCTACAGGGCGGCATCTCACTGGCTACAGGGCGTCATCTCTGGCTACAGGGGCATCTACTGATAACAGGGGGCATCAACTGGCCTACAGGCGGCCTCACCTGGCTACAGGGGGAATCTACTGGCTACAGGTGGTATCACTGGCTACAGGGGGCTACTACCTGGCTATAGGGGGCATTACATGGCTGACATATGAGATGCTATAGATGGGGAGTTTGTATAGAGATAGGAATTGGTTTGTAAATGCTGATAAGTGAGGAGTCTAAGATGTTTTGATTTTGTAAATTTTAACATGAAGAGTCTGGAGTAGTCGTCATGGCGTCTGGGACAGATGGGAGAAAGAAGAAGAGAAAGAGAACAACTCTTACAGAGACCTCGTCCTGTGAGTCACCAGATATAACTTTACTGTAATTATTTAATTGAGCAAAGCCAGTGTTTAGCGAGTATCCACACTGTATGCTAGGTAATATTGGATGAAGATAATGGTTTGTATTCAGTTTAATGGTCAGTTTGAATTATTCAGTCACTATGTTGCTGGTGATATGTGGTCACGGTTTTGCTGTATAGGTCCACTATGTGGTGAATATGAAGTCATGGTGTGGTAGTAAAATTCGGTCACTGTGTGCCAGGTGATATGGGTCATAGTGGTCTTGGAAATTCAGGTTGGTGTAGCAGTTGTTATTTGATAACTGTGACGATTATCTAGTAATTTTAGATGTAGCAGATTTTGGTAAAGCTTTCTGAATATTTAGATTGGTTGAATGGTGATGCACTGTTTTCAATATGGCACATTATGTTACAGGGAGGGAGGGGGGGGGGGTGGAATTTCTTCACCTCGCCCTGAGTGAAATTTAGCCTAGGAACTGCCCTGCCCCCACCCCCCGCCCTCCCGGTAGAGTTGGCTCACCCGCCCGGCGAGTTTCACTGACTTGTGCGGCCGCTGCCGCACAGTCAGTCAGCAGTACAGGGCGAAGGCAGGAGGGATCGTTCCCCTCCTCCCCCCCCTGTATGTACCAGCGCCGTCCGTTGTGCGGGTAGGAGGCAGAGGGATCGTTCCCCTCGCTCCCTGTAAGTTACAGCGCCGGCCGGTGTGCGGGTAGGAGCAGGAGGATCGTTCCCTCCTCCCCCTGTATGACAGCGGCCGGCCGGTGTGCTGGTAGGAGCAGGAGGATCGTTCCCTCCTCCTCCCCCTGTATGTACACGCCGCCGGTGTTCGTGTAGGAGGCAGGAGGGATCGTTCCCCCTCCTCCCCCTGTATGACAGCGGCGCCGGTGTGCGGGTAGGAGGCAGGAGGGAATCGTTCCCCTCCTCCCCCTGTATGTCCATCGCCGGCCGGTGTGCGGGTAGGAGGCAGTAAGGATCGTTCCCCTCTCCCCCTGTCTGTACAGCGCCGGCCGGTGTGCTGGTAGGGGGGAGGCATTAGGGATCCGTTCCCTCCTCCCCCCTGTATGTCAGCGCCGGCCCGGTGTGCCGGGTAGGGCAGGAGGGATCGTTCCCCTCCTCCCCCTGTATGTACAGCCCGGCCGGTGTGCGGGTAGGAGGCAGGAGGGATCCGTTCCCCTCCTCCCCCTGTATGTTTCAGCGGCGGCCGATGTGCAGGTTAGTGGGCAGGATGGATCGTTCCCCTCCCCCCCTGTATGTTACAGCGCCGGCCGGTGTGCGGTGTAGGAGGCAGGAGGGAATCGTTCCCCACCACCCCCTGTATGTACAGCGCCGGCCGGTGTGCGGGTAGGAGGCAGAGGGATCGTTCCCCTCCACCCCCTGTATTACAGCGCCGGCCGGTGTTGCGGTAGGAGGCAGAGGTGATCGTTCCCCTCCTCCCCCTGTAAGTACAGCCCTGGCCTGTATGCGGGTAGTGGAGGCAGGAGGGATCGTTCCCCTCCTCCCCCTGTATGTACAGCGGCGGCCGGGTTGCTGGTAGGTAGCAGATGGGATCGTCCCCCCTCCCCCTGTATGTACATCGCCGCCGGATGGTGCGGGTAGGAGGCAGGAGGGATCGTTCCTCCTCCCTCCCCCTGTATGTACACGCCAGCCGGTGTGCTGGTAGGAGGCAGAGGGATCGTTTCCCTCCACCCCCTGTATGTACAGCGCCGACCGGTGTGACGTAGGAGGCAGGAGGGATCGTTCCCCTCACTCCCCCTGGGGTATGTACAGCGCTGGTCCGTGTGCGGGTAGGAGGCAGGAGGGATCGTTCCCCTCCTCCCCCTGTATGTACAGCGCCGGCCGGTGTGCGGGTAGGAGGCAGGAGGGATCGTTCCCCCCTCCCCCCTGTATGTACATGCGCCGGCCGGTGGTGCGGGTAGGAGGCAGGAGTGGATTCGATCCCCTCCTCCCCCTGGATGTTACAGCGCCGGCCGGTTGCGGGTAGAGCAGGAGTGATCGTTCCCCTCCACCCCCTGTATGTACAGTGCCGGCCGGTGTGCGGGTAGGAGCAGGAGGGATCGTTCCCATCCTCCCCCTGTATGTACAGCGCTGGCCGGTGTGGGCGGGTAGGAGTGCCCCATGATGGATCGTTCCCCTCCTCCCCCTGTACTGTACAGCGCCGTCCGTGTGCGGGTAGAGGCAGGAGGGATCGTTCCCCTCTCCCCCCTGTATGTACAGCGCCGGCCGTGTGCGGAGGAGGCGAGGGATCGTTCCCCTCCTCCCCCTTATGTACAGCCGCCGGCCGGTGTGCGGGTAGAGCAGGAGGGATCGATTCCTCCTCCTCCCCCTGTATGTACAGAGCCGCCGGTGTGCCGTGTAGGAGGCAGGAGGGATAGTCCCCTCCTCCCCCTGTATGTACAGCAGCCTGGCCCGTTGTGCGGGTAGGTAGGCAGGAGGATCGATCCCCTCCTCCCCCAGTATGACAGCGCCGGCAGTGTGCGGGTAGGAGCAGGAGGATCGTTCCCCTCCTCCCCCTGTAAGTACAGCGCCGGCCGGTGTTGCGGGTAAGAGGCAGGAGGGATCGTTCCCTCCTCCCCCTGTATGTACATCGCCAGCCGGTGTGCGGGGAGAATGCAGTAGGGAACGATCCCCTCCTCCCCCTTTAATGCTACAGCTCCGGTTGTAGCTCTGTACATACAGGTCAGTGTCCGCAGGGGGTGTGACGCGCGGCTGCGTCACTCCCCCTGCGACGCTGAGACTACTCAGTTGGCCCGATATGTCCGGCAGCTGCAGGAGCCTTGTGAGGTAAGTGGCTTTAATTATTTTTATTTTTATTAGTTATAGGCGGGCTCTATGAGCTACAAATGGGGGGGGTACAACCTGGCAACAGAGGGGGCAATACCTGGCAACAATGGGGCAACTACCAGCAACAGAGGGGGCACTACCTGGCTTTACAATGGGGGGTCTACCTGTCAACAAAGGGGGCACTACCTGGCTACAATGGGGGGTCAAACAGCAACAGAGGGGCACTACCTGGCACAATGGGGGGTCTACTGGCTACAGAGGGGGCACTACCTGGCTCAGTGTGGGGGGTCTACCTGCAACAGAGGGGGCACTACCTGGGCTCCAAAGGGTGGTAAGTACCTGGCAACCAAGAGGGGCACAACCTGGCTACAATGGGGGGTCTACTGGCAACAGTGGGGTCACAACCTGGCAACAAAGGGGGCACTACCTGGCTACAATGGGGGTCTACCTGTCAACATAGGGCACTATTTGACTACAATGGGGGGTCTACCTGGCACCAGAGGGGGCACTACCTGGCTACAATGGTGGCACTACCTGGCTACAAGGGGGGGGGCTACCTGGCAAACAGAGGGTGCACTACCTGGCTACGAATTGGCGGGTCTACCTGGCAACAGAGGGGGCACTACCTGGCTACAGGGCAGGTCTACCTGGCACTGAGGGGGGCCCTACCTGTCCCTACAATGGGGGTCTACCTGGCCACAGAGAGGGGTCACTACCTGGCTACAATGGTGGGGGGGTCTACCTGGCAACAGAGGGGCACTACTGCTACTAATGGTGGGGGGGTTCTACCTGGGCAACAGAAGGGGGCACTACCTGCTACAATAGGGGGGTCAACCCTGGCATCAAGGGGGCACTACCTGGCAACAAAGGGGGGCACTACCGGCTACAATGGGGGGCCTACTGGCTAACAAAGGGGCACTACCTGCAACAAAGGGGCATCTACTGCAACAAAGGTGGCAACTACCTTCACAATGGGGGAATCTACCTGGCCACAATGGGGGCATCTACCTGGCAACAAGGGGGCATCTACTTGGCTACAAGTGGGCATCTACCTGCCTGTAAGGGGCACTACCTGATATGGGGGGCTACTACCTGCTATAAGGGGCATCTACCGGCTTTCTTCCAAAGCCTTGATGCGTTAGTTGGAGTGGGTGTGGCAATTTGAAGGTCAGGCACACAAACAAAATTGGCGCACCGCCCTCTACAATCTCCTGCTTTTTCAATTTCAAAAGTTGGCAAGGGTGTACTGACTTTTGTGAGATACTGTATATAATGGGAGGGGTGTCCTGACATTTGTGAGATACTGTATATAATGGGAGAGGTGTCCTGACTTTTGTGAGATACTGAAATATAAAGGGAGGGGTGTACCTGACTTTTGTGAGATATTTGTATATAATGGAGGGGTGCCTGACTTCTGTGACATACTGTGTATAAGTGAGGGGTGTGCTGACTTTTGTGAGATTACTGTGTATAATGTGAGGGGTGTAACTGACTTCTGGTGAGATTCTGTATATATGGGTTGGTGTGCTGACATCTGTGAGAAGCTGTATGTAATGTGAGGGGTGTCCAGACTTCTGTGAGTATACTGTGTATAATGTGAGGGGTGTCCTGACTCAGTGAAAGAGCTGTATGTAATGTGAGGGGTGTCCTGACTTCTGTGAGATACGGTATATATGTGAGGGTGTTCCCTGACTTCTGTGAGATCCATGTATATAATGTGAGGGGTGTCCTTATTTCTGTGAGATACTGACTATAATTGAGAGGTGTCCTGACTTCTATGAGATGCTGAATGTAATGTGAGGGGTGTCCTGACTTCATGAAGATACTGTATATAATGGGAGGGGTGTACTGACTTTTGTGAGATACTGTAAATAATAGACTTTAATAGAAAACACGACCTGTAGTTTTTTCTGCTTTTTTTAGGTGCCAGCGGTTTCAGGAACATGTTGTAAAATCTGACGGAGTCCAGCAGAAAATGTACTATTAACCCCTTAAGGACCCGCCGTATTTTTTTGTTGACCACTTTTGTTTTTCCCTCTCGCCTTCGCAGAGCCATAACTTTTTTATTTTATCCACCTACATATACACAGGGAGGGCTTTTATTTTTTTGGGGTAAGATGTACTTTAAGGGTTTGTTTTTTTTTTTCCCTACTATAGAATATACGGGGGAAAACCGAAAATAAATTTTCCAAGTGGGACAAATTGTAAAAAAATTAAATTATTTTCGCCATGTTTGGGGGTTTGTTTAGCTTTTCCCGGCGTTCAGTTTTTTGGTAAAAATAAATTGTTACCCTGTTTTCCTACAGGGTTGATACGCACCCGGAAATCCCAAAAAACTGTTGGGATTTTTTTTTATGTTTTGGTCCCATAAAAAATTTAAACCCCCAAATTTTTTCTTTTTTTAAAATTTTCCCCACCCCCGGGCCCCATTTTTTTGGGGACCAATAACTTTTTTTGAAATTACCCCTACGGACGTCAGTGGGCGCCATTGTTTGGGGCCGAAGTTTTCTTTTTTATCGCTGCAGTTTGGAATGCAATGAGATTTTTTTTGATCACTTTTATTCCATTTTCTAATTTGAGGGTAAAATAAAAAAAAAAACTAAATTTTGTCTTTTTGGATTTTTTTTTTCTTCTACGGTTTTTCAGCTTAGGGGAAAAAATTTGTTATTTTTTTTTTTTTTTTATAGATCGGACTTTTTCGGACGCGGCCACCAAATATGGGGAACTTTTTTTTTTTATTTTATTGTTTTTTTTTGTGTAAATGGAGAAAGGGGTGGGGGTGATTTTTAACTTTTAAATTTTCCTTTTTTTTTTTTACTTTTAAAAACTTTATTTCCCTTTTTTTTTTTAGTGAAACATTGAGTCCCCCCATGGTGCTTGACGGGCTTGGGGGCGGGGATCGGTAATTTCAGTCTAATGGGATTTTCATAGGGCAATGCCCTTAGACTGTACCAAGATGGGGGTTTCGCCCCCTTTTGTCTGCGGCCGGAAATTGGGGGAAAAACCCGGACCCTGGAAATGAAAGGGAACTTTTACAGGGCTCCCCGTGCCATTTTTTCCCGGGGTTTGGATCGCTGGAAATTATGCTGCGGCAGCGGTTTTGGGGATCGCCTGAAGATCGGTTTCGCGGGCACCCCATTTTTCATTCATTCAGGGGCCGCGCCATCTCTGCTGCGGCTTTGAAGGGTTTTAAAAAGTGCGGGTGGGCGACGGTGCTCGTTCGCCCCTGGGAACGGGCCCGGTGTTAGCTGTGGGTCAGGGCTAACACCCGCGGCCTGTTTCGGGGGGGGGGGGGGGGTTTTCGGAGCGGTCCCCCTGCAAAAACCCCTTAGGGGGTTAAGGGGCTACTCATATGTTTCCCGGGTCCCTTTAAGGGGGGTTAAAGTTTTGTAAAAACCCCCAGGGTGGTTTTTTTGGATGTTTTTTGGCGCGGTTTTTGGGCGGTTCTGGTGGAAAACTGTCCAGGTGTTTAAACAAGGACGAGATGGGGGTCTCCCTCTCCTTTCATATTCTGTATCCATGTGTCCTTACACTCCGATTGATATCCCAGTGGGTTTTTCTCTATGATTAGGCTAAAACCCCGGGAAAATTTGGGCCAAACAACATGGCTTTCCCTTTGCCAATTGGGTTAGGGAGACCCCCAATCACCTCCCCCTTTTAGGCTGCTACTTGACTGACTCTTCCTCCCCAGATTCCCAAACTTTTTCTCTTTCCTGGTTGCATGGTTCCATGGTTCCTCGGGGAAGCCATGCTGCTGGGATTTTGAATTTTGGGATTTCATTAAAAGTGACCAAAAACCACCCCAAAAAAAAACCCCAAACAAAAAACTACGACAAAAAAACCCCATAAAAAACTGAAAACCCCCGAAAAAAAATTTTCGGGAAAAACCAGGCCTTGGCCTTTTTTTGGTTCAAAAAAACTGGCAAAACACTCAGGTTTCTTGTGGTTTTTAGGCTTTAGTTTTCGACAATTTTTTGCCCTGTGCTGTGTAGACCTTGCCTTAAAAAGCATCCAGGTCCTTTACAAATGTGGGTTTTTTTAACCCCTTAGGCTTTGTTTTCACACTTATTTAAACCTTTTAATTTACGGCTACTGCGGAATTCCGGGCTGAAATTTGTCCCGTCATTACGGTAATTCACAGTTCTCATAGAGAACTATGGATTTTCGTCTCCTCTCCCCCCTCGGCGAATTTCCCCGGGGGGAGATTTAAATGACATGTTTATTTAAAAGGGGGGTTTACCGGGGAATGTAAATTTTATGGGCCCGGGAGGTTTCCGGGAACCCCCCCGCCCCCCGTCCACAAGGCGGTTTTTTGCCCGGGGCGTAATTACGCCGTGTGAACATGGCCTTTTGATGTTTCTTTTCAACAGATGGGCCCTTTCTAAAACTTTCAGAAAGAAAAAAAGGCAATTTTGCCCCCAGGGGAAAAAAAACGGAGACATAAAGGTTTTTTTGAAAGCCGATAGAAGTGGTTGGGCCCCCCGGGGTGGACGCCCGCTGCCCCGGACAGGAGGGCCGATGCTCGGGGGCCATGGTGGGATCGAGGCCCCGGGTTAAGGGGATGAGGTAAAGAGAGATTTTTTAGTGGGGCGACCAAAAACCGAAAACCAATATTTTCCTTTCTACCTTATGCCAAGACAATATTAACCTAAGAGTCCAGCATTCACCTGTGTGCATTCAGGTACAGTCACCTATAGACATAAGTCACAGCTTCTGGTAATGGTCAAAGATTCCTCCACCATTGGTCCAGACACTACAGAGACTATAAAGTCCAGCAGAAGACAATGCCCTCTGTAGCAGACACTGGAGTGGATCCGTGGCTGCTGGAAGTCCCTGTGTTCATCTGGTTGTAGTATCAGAGGGAGGGAAAAGGGAGGCAACAAAGCCGTGATGTACCAAGATAACCCTTTTTACTTAAAAGGGGGTTTTTCCACAAAGGGACTTTCCTTTACCTGTTTTCCGCTCAGGGGCAGGGTGATAAAAAAAAAAATTTTCGACATGAAATGCTGCCGGGGGGAAAAGGGGAGGGGGGGCCCCAGAGGGGCGAGTAAGCTAGGGAGCAACGGGAATGTTTATTTAAAATAATTAATTTTCAAACAAGTGGATTCTCTATACAAACACAAAAGCCTCTTTACACTGCACTTTTCCCCCCCCCAGCCCCTTTTCAAGGGGGAAAACAAGGGGGGGTTACAATGTTTACTAAAATAATTAAAATTAAAATAGTGGATTTTCAATAAACAGAAAGCCCATACACTTTCACATTTTTCCCCGCCCTTTCAGAGCGGGGCAAGCAAAGGAGCCCTCTGGAATTTTTTATAAGAAAAAATTTCAAAACAAAATAGTGGTTCCCCTTCCACACAAACCCCCTACACTGCCATTTCTCCTCAGCCCCCTTTCAAAGCGAGGGAAACAAGGGAGCGTCTTAAAAATGTTTACTTAAAATTTAAATTTCCCTTACAAATAGTGGATTCTTATACAGCACAAAAACCCCATACATTGGACACTTTCTCCTCAGCCCCCTTTCAGAGCGAGGGGAAACAAGGGAGGTTACAATTTTTTCACTAAGATAAAATACATTACAACTAGTGGATTCTCAATTTCAACAGGAAAACCCCATAACTTTCCGGTTTTCCCCCCACCCTTACAGGCGAGGGAAGAAAAGGGGGGAACTTCAAAAGTTTACTAAGATAATTTTCATTACAAATTGTGGATTCTCAATACAGGCAGAAAACCTAATTTCACGTACATTTTCCCCGACCTTACAGAGCGAGGAAGATTTTTGGAAGCATTTTGGCCCATTTTTTTGCAAGAAACCCGTTATTTCAGATTTTTTGGGGTGCACATCCGGTGATCACATTTAGAAGGGGAAAAAATCTTAGGGACAGACTGGTGCATAGCCATTTTGTCCCACCACGTCCGGCAAGAACATGGCTGGATACACCTATTTGTGGTTTGTATAAGTGCGGCTCATGTAAAGCTTGTAAGTTTATCAAGGTGAGCAAAGGATTTTCGGATACAAAAGGGAAATTCTATAAACTTAACACGTTTGCAAACTGCAAGACCAAGGGCGTGATCTATGTCATTACCTGTTCATGCCCACTACTATATGTGGGTAAAACTTCCAGGGAATTCAGGAGAAGAATCCTGGAACACATTGGTGATGTGGAACATGGACGGGACACGCCAGTGGCCAGGCATGTGGTGGAGGAACACGGTGGCGATGTGACTGTACTTACCTTCTCAGTATTGGAAATAGTTGGTGTGGGCCCAAGGAAGGGCGATTTTGAAAGGAAAATCCTTCAAAGAGAGACCTTCTGGATCTACCAATTAAAATCTTTAAAGCCAGAAGGTTTAAATGAGACTATGTCATTTATTCCATTTATCTAAGATTTATATTTATACATTAATTATTAGGTGATTTACACTAAGACCATTTTATTTTTTGATATAATTTTGTTTATTCTAATAGGGGAGGGAATTACTGACTGTATCTGCTGGTGAGCATCGTTGGGAGATCTATCTTATCTGCCATTTGAATTATAGAGCCCATGGTAAGGGATATATACTGGACCAATAAATAAATCAAAGGAATTTTTTACAACCAATAGGTCTGGATTGGCTGTTATCCCTGTGACATATATGGCGCCAGGATATTCCGGTGTCTTGTAGTCTACTAAGACGTTGAAGGGTTATGTGAGGCCAGCCTATGCTATCGGGAATGACATAATCAGAGATGCATATGCGCAGGCGCGCGGGCTCGCGGATTTCTGTGGAGAGCTTGGTGGTAACTAAGATACGAGCCGGGCGCTATTGCGCTGGTGCGAGCTCCGTATAACATATCGCGAGACCTTGGTTTTGGCTGCGCATGCGCACAGGGAGCCGGGAATTTGCCCGGAAATTTTACATAGCAGGATGGCGCGGTTTTCTATAATGTACGGCGCCCTTTGCTGCTTCCGGTAGTGGGTGTGCAGTGGCCAATTGTGGCGCTACTTTTTAGGTTGGTACTCCCTCCTCTATTAGTGCCCTTTCCGGTTTTCCAGGACACGGGGATCTCTATCAGTGGGTGGTGGACACGCAAAATATTATCTATATCGGTCTATGTGTGCCATTCATTGTTTTTTCTACATTTCCCTGCAGTGTACTGACTGTGATATTATTTGCCTATCGATGTATAAATGCGTGGATTTTAGTAGTATGTAGTCTCTGACCCTGATGAACCCCTATACCTTGTGGGGGGACACGCGTTGGTCTAGGGGATTTTTACCCAAGTTTCTAGGGTTGATATTGTTACACCCCGTTCCACGTAGTGATTGTAGTGTATATCCCCATTGGGGAAACGATAATATTTTTTTCTGCTGTGATGTGTATCATTATTAGGTAATTTTTATTTTTATTACAGTAAGTAACGATGGGATTAATAGGGATTGTTAGTTAGGGATAGGTTCCAGGTAGGGACGCTCTTATCAGGGCGAATCTCCTACGTGTTGTCCTGGTTAGGGGAGGGCTTTTGGTAGTTGGATAAAGGGTCTTAGTAGGGTTAGGTTTAGGTTTTTTTATATTAATCTCAATAAAGATTGTGTGTTTTTATATCTAGCTGCTAAGTGATGTCTATGGGAGTGTTTTTTTCTGCTTGAAGATTTGTTGCGAATCACTAGCTTTGGTATCTTAGGGTAGGTCTGGCCCTTTTATCCTCTGGACTATGTGTTTTCTTAAGCTTGTGGAAGGATCTAAAATGTTCAACTAAAGTCATTCAGTTTAAGCTCCCAAATACTAATGAAATGCATGGAAACGTGTGACTACTTTACATTGTATCAAAGTGTCAAATCTTCAGTGTTATATGAAAAGATATCATACAATATTTACAAACATGTCAGGGGTGTCAGATACTGTATATAATATGAGGGGTGTACTGACTTCTGTGAGATGCTGTGTTTAATGTGAGGGGTGTACTGACTTTTGTGAGATACTGTATATAATATGAGTGGCGTACTGACTTCTCTGAGATGCTGTATATAATGTGAGGGGTGTACTGACTTTTGGGAGATACTGTATATAATGTGAGGGAAAGCCCCTGATTCTGTGAGAACTGTATATAATGTGAGCGGCTTTACTGACTTCTGTGGAGTCTGTTATAAGGAGGGGTTTACGATTTTGTGGATACTTTTAAAAATGTAGGGGTTATGTTTTTTGTGGGGGTGCGTATATAAGTGAGGGGGTTTTGACTTTTGTGAGATACTGTATATAATTGAGGGGACTGAGTCTAGAGATACTGTATATAATAGAGGGCGTACGATTTTGAGATACGAATGTAAGTGAGGGTGTACTTACTTAGTGAGTCTGTATGAAATGTGGGGGGTGTACTGGTTCTGTGAGATACTGTATGTAATGGAGGGGTGTATTTATTTGTGAGATACTTTTTAAATGTGGGGGGTGACTGGTTTCTGTGAGTACTGTATTGAAATGTAGGGGTGTACTGATTTAATGGTTTCTGATTAAATGTGGGGGGTGACTTATTTTATGTGAGATACTGTTTTAAAATGTGAGGGGTGTACGGGCTTTGTGGATACTGTTGTAATGTGAGGGGTGTATTATTATGTGAATACTGTATGAAATTGTAGGGGTATACATACTTATGTAAATACTGTATGTTTGTGAGGGTGTATTTACTTATGTGAGATGTTTTAAAAATGTGGGGTTACTGGTTTCTGTGAGATCTGTTGTAATGTGGGGGGGTGTACTAAAAATTGGAACTGTTGAAATGTGAGGGTGTATTTATTTTGTAGATACGTACATGTATGTATGTATTTATATATAATCTGTTATTCTCCTGTGGGCCCCGATTACTCTAGTATATGACACATTGAGGTTGGGACTCGGGGCTGTGGTGTTTCCTTTTGTTTGGAGGTTTCCATTATGGTTTTAAATTTTTTTTTTTAAAAAATTTTTTTTTTTTTATCATAAAAAAAAATGTTTGTTTCTTTTGGTTTTTTGTTGTTTTTTTTTTTTGGGACATTTGTCACAAATTTTACCACTCAATACAAGGGGTTTTGGCCCAACCCCCCGAAGAAAAAAATCAACTTTAGGTGCCAGATCCCAAATTCTGACCAAATTATCCATCAAAACCTGTTGGTTTTTAAAGCTTCCCCGAAAGTTTGGGGGGGCGGCCGCGACATCAGAGCTTTTTCCAGAATTTCATTGTGTCTCACAAAAAGACAACTTCTTCATGTAGGGAAGGAATGACAAACACAAGACCATGCAAAAAAGATCCACTTTTGGAAAATGGGGCCCCATAAAAAACCCAGGGACCAAGTCATGTTATAGAAGGGAAGTCAGTGAGTGTGATGAGCGCGCGCTACATACATTACCTCCACAGCTCTGTGTGATGGGTCTTCTGTATGAAAATGGTCTACACGGGGGACTGTCTTTTTTTGCCCGTAAGACCGACCAGGCTTTTAAACAACCACACCCATAGCAAACCCAAACAGAGCCCAATAGGAACCAAACGGGGTTTAAACCAATTAGAGTTAGTCCCAATTAGAGCCCATACAAACCCAAAAAGAGATCATAGCAAACCAACAGACCCATGCAACCAAACGGCCCATAGCAACCAATCGAGGGGCCCATGCAAACAATTAGAGCTTTGTCACGAATTAGAGCCTATAGAACCAATAAGAGTCTCATTAGCAACCAATCAGAGCCCATAGCAACCAATCAGAGCCCATAGCAACCAATCAGAGCCTATAGCAACCAATTAGAGCTTAGTCACGAATTAGAGCCTATAGCAACCAATAAGAGATCATAGCAACCAATCAGAGCCCATAGCAACCAATCAGAGCCCATAGCAACCAATCAGAGCCTATAGCAACCAATTAGAGCTTAGTCACGAATTAGAGCGTATAGCAACCAATAAGAGCTCATAGCAACCAATCAGAGCCCATAGCGACCAATCAGAGCCACAAACATAAAAAAGAATTTTTCTGCATTTGTTTTTTTAAATATTTTTTACACCATTCACATTTCATGCTAAATAAGATGGTTAGATTAATTATATGGGTGGGCATTTCTAATGTGTAGAGTGTTTTTTTTTTTTGTGATGTACGCACACATTTTTATTATTAGATTTTTATTTTTATCTTATTATTAATTTTATATATTTTTCCAAAACTTTTTTAAAATCTTTTTTCCTTTTTTTTTTAAATCCCATAAAGGGATAAATATTTTCCCCTATCTATCTTACACTTAGTAATGTATTAACAGACTTTTATATACTCATGTATACTAGTACAGTACATTAACTCTGGGTCAGTATGACACAGGCCGCTGATGGAGTAACACAGAGTGCGCCCTGACAGCAGGCTCACTATACAGACAGCTCTGGGGCTACTCTAGGTCCTAGGACTGACTGTATAGATATTCCCCAGGCTCTATTGGGCTAAACTAGGTCCAAGGACTTACTGTATAGATAATACCCAGGCTATATTGGGCTACTCTAGGTCCGACGACTGAATGTATAGATATTGCCCAGGGGCTATTGGGCTACTTTAGGTCCTAGGGCTGACTGTATAGATATTCCCCAGGCTTATTGGGCTACTCTAGGTCCCCAGGTGACTGTTAATTTTCCCAGGCTCTATTGGTGCTAACCCCAGGGGCTGATGTTAGATTTTCCAGCTCTATGGCTCCCCTAGGCCCCCGGGGACTGTATAGTTCCCCCCGGGTCTA
>JAODAL010037534.1:0-40263 GCA_025379985.1 Phyllomedusa bahiana
AATTTTTTAAAACACCTGCCCCCCATTTACCCCCTGAACCTGTAACACTAACAAGTCACAGACTTAATGGAGGGAAAATGGCAAATTGGGCACAATTGTCCCCTTTTTTACTTAGGGGGTACTCACTTTTGTTGCCAGCTTTTTTTGACAAAGAAAGGGCCCGTGTTTTATTTTTTTTCTGACACACAAATTTTCACTTTTTACAAGCTGCACACGATACTTTTCTTTTTTAAATTTAAAATGTCTGAAACTTCAGTGTTGTCCCCTTTAAAAAAATAAAAAAAACAATATTTACAAAAATGTAGGGATTAAAACCCCTTTTAAAGAGAAAACTTAAAACTTTTTATTTGGGTTTTTGCACACTTTAATATATTTGTATGTTGTGTATGCATCGGGGCACAAAGTTTTTTATGGGTATTATAAAAAGTTTTTGGGCCCTTTTTTCTTTTGTCTAAAAAGATTTAAAGTTTTAAATCAATTGAAATTTTTTTAAACAAAAATTTAACTACCATATGCCCTGGGTTTTCATGAACTTTCCCCCCAAAAGATTACTTAGGGGCCTAAAAATCAGAAAAGAAAAGGGTTTTGGGTTTCCCAGACCCCGCATAGTTTTTCTGGCCGGGATTTTTTTTAATTTTAAAAGTAGGGCTCAAACCACATCATGAAAAACCTTTTGTCGCTGTTTTTCAATTGGGGTTTAAAAAAACCCTACCCCTTAAATTTTTTGTCATTTTTTTTTAAAAATTAAAAGCAAAAGTTGGGGCGAACGATTCTTTAAAGAATGGAATTCGTTTAGAATTTCAGGAAAACTTCGGTTTGAAAAGAAAACGAACTTTTTGGGGGATTCCCCCGGAACGAAGTGTTCTTTTCATTGATAAAAAGCGCAGCACATGGGGTTTCATGGGGGAAAAAGCACTCTGGGGGAAGAAGGGCAACCGCATGACCCTGTGCAGAGATGAAGCCAATCCCAAAACCGGGGATTCTGTGAAAAGACACCCCCCACTATATAAGAAACCCAGCGCGCCGCTGGGCTCACACTCCCTCACCCGTACTGACAGGGGAAAGGGGCGCTGGGGGGTGAAAAACGCTTTCTGAAGAATGGGTTTTTTTTCACAGCGATTTTTTTGTGGGGGGTTCAGCTTTTTCTCAAGACGTTTCGAATGTTCTATTTTTTGATTTTTTGGGGGTTTTTTGGTTTTGGGAAAACCAGGGGTGCGTCCCCTGCAGCTGCATATAAAAATTCAAAAACCCCCAAAATGGGAAACTAAGCCAGTTCCCGTTTTTATTCATTTAAAAAAAAACACGTTTTTTAAAAAACAAATACCACTTCCCTTTTTGGGTGCTCAATTTTATTGCGCAATTTACATCCCGGGTTAATTAAAACGTTGTTTTTCTGGGGTGCAAAAAAATAAAAAAAAAAACCCTCTTTTTTTTAACGCCAAAAATATATTTTTTTTTTGGGAGCCTAATTTACAAGGGAAAGGTTTAAAATTTCAATTTTTTCTCCTTTTTGTGGGCGTTAAAAATACCCATTTTAAAAAAGCTTTTCAAACTACTATTTTTTGGGGGCTCAATTCCCATTTGGGAATTTACATCCGGGTTTAATTTAACTTTTTTTTTGCTGGTGTGCTGACAAAAATAAACCGTCTTTTCAAAGCCAAATATAATTTTTTTTTTGGTACCTAATTCACAAACAAAGGTTTAAATTTCAATTTTTTTCTCTTTTTGTTTTTCCGTAAAAAATACACCAATTTTTAAAACCTACAAACTACTAGTTTTTTTGGTGGGTCAATTCAATTTCGCAATTTTTCATCCAGGGGTTAATTAAGCTTTTTTTTGCTGGTGTGCTGACAAAAAAATAAAACCGTTCCAAAAATTTTCAAAAAGAAAAAAAAAATAAAAAAAAATTTCTTTTTTTTGAAAAAAAACCCAAATTCCCCCCCCCCCCCCCCCCAAAGCCAAAAGGTAATTCCCAATTTTAAACCCCCCTTTTGGTGTCCCCCCGAAATCGCCTTTTGTAACCCCCCCCTACAACCCCCCCCAAATCCTACATTTTTGGTGGCTCCCCAATTCCCTTAAAAAAAAAAAATTTTCAAAACCCCGGTTAAAATAACTTGTTTAGCCCCCGGGTCGCCCCAAAAAAAAACCGTCTTTTTTAAGCCAACAAATAAATTTTTTTTTTAGTTAAAAAATTTTTTTGGTGCCTAAATTTACCAACAAAGGAAATTAAATTTTTTCCCTTTTTGTTGGCGAAAAAAAACACCATTTAACACCTAAAAAAGGGTACAATTTTTTGGTGCTCAAATCCCATTGGGGCAAAATTTTTCATCCAGGGGGTTAAATTTAAACGTTTTTTTTTCCGGGTGTGGGTGACAAAAATAAACCGTTTTTTTCAAAACCGAAATATATACAATTTTTTTTTTGTAGCAAAATTCACAAAACAAGGTTTAATTTTAACCTTTTTTGCTTTTACATTTTTGTAAAACACACATTTTTTTGTAAAAGACACAAAAAAATTTAAAAAAAATTTCCTTTGGGCCCTTTGTGGGGCGCAATTTTTTAAAACCAAGGGTTTTCCCAAGCTTTGTTACTGGGGTTTAAATTTTTGTCAAAAAAAGGGGGGGAAAAATTTTTTCAATACAATACTTCAACAAACATTTCGGGACATTTTAGAAAAAACAGTATGTCAGCAGAGAAAGGGGCAGGCTCCCGGGGAACTGCGAGGGCATGGGAAAACATTTTTTGAAACGGGGCCCCGGGCGGGGCACAGCAAGGGGACGTCGCAGCAGGGGGCACTCGGTGAGGCCACAACGCCGCTGTTTATCTACGGCCGTGGGGTTTTTTCAGCAAAACCCCAAAGGTTTTTTGATTGGGTTTACTAAAGGGCATCCCTTCCTCCCAGATGACCTTTTGACAACCCCCCGCCCCAAAAGTTCCCGGGGGGAACCTCAGACAACCCAAAACTTAAAATTTGGGATTTGGCCCCGGGGGCCTCACCGGGGCCCCACCTGTCCCCCAAACCCGCTTTTTCCCCTCCATTTTCCCCACCAAAGGGGTCAAATATGTGGGGCTTGGGGTCAGCGCCACTTTTAAAGGGGGATGAACAATTTGAGGAGGGGAGTCAGCAGCTACTTGGCAGCGAAAAAAATTGGGGCCCCCAACCCCCGGGTTTTTTGCAGTAGGGGGCAAAAATATAGATGTGGGGAGGGGATGGGGAGGTCCATGTTTAAGGTTCACCCCCGGCTTACCAAAACCGGGGATGAGGAAAAGTGGGCAGAAAAAACAAAAAGAAATATTGCCGACCCACTTGGGGGGGGCCGGGGGAAGCAAGGGTTTATCATCGCAGGGGAAAAAGGCGTCACCTTTCGCCAGGGACGGCGCAGCACAAGTGGGTTGGGGTTTCCCTGATTTAGCAGGGACAGCATTTTGAGGGCGGGGGGCCAAGCGGGCCAAAGGGGAAGAAAAAACCCGCTTCGCAGGGCCAAACAGTACGGGACAGGGGCTCACGAGGGAAACGGGGGGCAATTCACCCCTTTCGGAAAAATTTGGTAAAAACACTACCGGCCGGGGTGGCCCTTTCTTTTCTAAGACACCGGAGGGGCCAAATGGGAAAATGTAAAATCTGGGCAGAAAATGAAAAACGTGGGCCCGGGGGCAAAAGTTTTTACAAAAGGCCCTCGTCAACACAATCAAACTTTACCATCCGGTGGGGCCTGGGGGAAAAAGAGGCTCAGAAAGTTGGGGGCCATCCTGCCCCTGCAGCAGCAGCCCCCCCGGGCCCGTGGCACCATGCCCTTTTATTCCCAAAAATCCACCACCTTTTGCAAAGGGACGTTTTTTCCCTTTTACAAACCTCTCCCGGGGCCCCCGATGCCCGCTCCCTCGCCTTAAAATCAAGGGGCCAGCAGTCGTTCAAGAGGCGATTGGGAAAGAGACAACAGTAAAGCTCCAACCCTCCTAAGGGGCAGCAGCGACCGTGCTCCTGTCCAAGTTGTTGGTAAAGGGGGTCCCTCCCCTTTTCCCAAAAGGGTGGGCTCTGCACCAAACCCAAAACAAAAGGCTTGTGCCGAAACCGAGATGGGGATTCCAACCGAATTTCTTTTTTCCCCAAAAAGGGATACCAGCAAATTCAAAATATGTAGAACAGAAAATGGGTCAGTCCTTTAGCTTATCGGGTTTTTTCCAAATACACGGCAGCGCGACGTCTGGAGCTTTAACTACGTCAGGGGCCCGTAAATGTTTCCCTTTTCCGGGCCCCCTGGGGGGAATGGCTTCCTTTCCCAGGCACACCAAAAAAACCCGGCCCGGAGACCCGCTTTCTCCTTTCCACGTTGTCAAACCTGCTCCCCGCCAATGGGCCGCCACCTCCTCCTCCAACCACCACCAACCCTCCCCAGCCCCCCACAAGTACTGGACCATCAAACCCAATGTGTAAGGGGACAGCGTGTCAACCCCCCCCAGTTCTACACCTTTCTTTCCTCGGGGAACGAAGTCACACAGGGGGGTGAACGCTCCCGCGTCATGCAGCAAGAAATCGATGTGTGGGTTTTCCCCCCGCGCCCCAAAAAGCAAAACGGAACCATTTTGACACAATGGAGGAACATGGTGTTTTCCGGGGGCTTCAAACCCAGGGGGGGGGGATGGTTTCCAACGGCCCCCGATGGCCACCCGTGTTCAATTTTGGTTTTTTAAAAAGGTTTCCCCGAAGGCTTCCCCCGATCTTCAGAACATTCGAAAATGGCCAGGAAAAATGTGGCAAAAACACTTTATCCATTTGACAAAGCCCCCGGAACACCCCCCCCGAGTTTTTCAGCGGGAGAACTCCTCCCCCCCCACGCTCTGATAAAAAGATGTTTTTCCCCCCCGTGGAATTTTCCCCCCCTCACATTTGGACCCCACTTAAAGAACAAGAAAGGCCAAAAACGAATTTTTTTAAGATCCAGGGAACAGAAGGGACTCCCCCGGTAACTTGGGTTCAACCCTGGGGAGCTCATGCGGGCACCGCCGTTTGTTGAGGCCCCTTCAGGAGGCCACCCATATTTGTCCGTCGCCAAAACTAAAGGGATGAATAACGTCATTCCACTGCCCTTTATGTCCTGGAACAGTCTTAAAAATCTTTTTGGGGAGGGGGGTGGGAGATTTGGCATACAAACCGGCCACAAGTCCGGTGGGGACTGAAATGGGGGAAGGAGGAGGAGGAACCCTTTAGCAGAAGCAATTTTTCGGGGAAATGAGTGGATTTTTCCCACCCCAGGGACAAGGAAAGGGGGAGCAGGAGCAGCGAGGAGGTGGGTGGGGAGATGAAGAAAGAGGCAGTTTACCCCAAACACCGGGCAGTTAAAAAGTGGAAAAAGGAGGCCCGGGGGCCCCTCGGGGCACTTTTTGCAATGTCCCCACCCTGCTTATTTTCCCCGGCTAGTGACAGCCGAATAACGCATTCCGGAAGGGGTGGGCCCTTTTGCCTCCACCCTATTGGGGCCCCCCGCTACCGGTTTCCCAAAATGGGGCCTTTTTTTCCCCGCTAATTTAAAAGGGGAAAACAAACTCAAAAATAAAAGGGAAATCCTCCTAATCAGTTGGCCGCTGCCCATGTGCGGGAAACGTCCCCCCCTCTGACAGGTCTGACCGGGGGGGTTTCCCCAAAGCCCCCGTACTACTGCCGGGCCCGCCCGGGGAAGGTTGGGGGGGGGGAAGGCAGTACCACTCCATCAGCAGTTAAAAATATTTTGGAGTCACCCAATGACAGCTTTCCCTTTACCCCCTATGAGGGGGGGCAGTCACCAGCACAGCACCCGCAGGACCTGGGAGCATTTTCCCCGAACCCAAAAGGTTTGCCTACTTTGGGCAAACACTCTTCACCCCGTTAAAAAGAAACCCCCTGGGCTACTGGGGACCAAAAAATGGGGTTGGCCGCAAAAAATTTCCGGTTTTCAAATGGAGAAGCGTCCCCCCCGGCCAGTAGTGTGGGACAAGAGCGGGTGTTCAGGTGGGGGGGCCCAAACGTTACCCCAAGGAGAAACCCCCTTGTCCACAAATTTGAACGACTGACCTTTGGGCAAAATGAATCGGCTGGGGTCGCCCCGGAAATTTTCCCCACACCAATGCCTTTTGGGGTCATCCCTTTTTAAAAATACCTGCCTCAGCCCAAATATTCTGATTCCGCCACCCCCGATGCCACCCATCGCTGAAAGTTTCTCCAAACTGCCTACCACCGTCTTTTCCAGGACTGGGATTGGGCCCCCCTCACCTCAACACTCGTCCATTGTGCCACTCAAAGTGCTCATGGGGGCTGCTGCTGGCTTTTTGCCGTGACTCCACATGGTTTATTGTGCCACTCGCGGCCTGGGACTGTTTTTGGCCCCCCCCAAATGTCATTGTCCACTCCTACCTCCCCTCTGTTGCTCCCGTCATCACCTCCACTCTCTTTTCCAAATTTTGCCACTTTTCCAAACCCATCTGCTTTCCCCCCCCTTTAAAACCTTTCCCCCCATTTTATTGTGCCGCTCTTGGGGCCTTAAAAAAAAACAAATTTTTTCCACCTGCAGAATGTCCTTTTGCCACCTCCCGACCTCAGCGCCCCTGTACTCCCTTTTGGGCCCCCACACTGTGTCCCTTGTGGGCCCCCTGTCTGACCTCAAGCTGCTGCCGGGGGCTCTGCTGGTGCCCCCCAAACTGTGGCCTACCCTGTTTTTGCCACCTTTTCCCGAATTTGGGCATTGTGCCACTGCCCTGACCTCATGCTGCTGATGTGGGCTGCTGCCCCTGCCCCCCACACTGTTTCATTGTTTCCACTTCCCGACCTTTTGGCTGCTGCTGTTGCTCCTCCGTGCCCTCCACACGTGTCCCTTTTTACCCTCCTTTTTGGCCCCACTTCCTTTTTTCCAGCTCCAGGGAATTTTTCATTGTCCACTGCCTGACCCATGCTGCTCCACCCCGGGCCTCCACACTGTGTCCCTTGTGCCCCTCTGCGGCCCGGGACTGTTTTGCCACTTCCAAAAGTCATTGTGCCACTGTTTTGACCTCATTCGCTGTGGGTGGGCCGGGGCCCTCACCTCCACACTCGTCACAAAGGCCCCAACCCGACTCTCAGTTTTTTTTTTTTCCAGCTTTTCGCCATGACTTTAAACAGGCCCACGTTCCTGGGTTCAGTTTTTTGGTCATTTTCCCCCATAAATGCCCAGGGCAAAAAAAAAAAAAAATTTTAGTGAAGCATTTTTAAGACGGCGGCAGTCCCCTGTCGTGTCAAACTAAAAAACAACATTTTTGAAAACAAACCAAGTCCCTCTGCATAAATTTAAAAAAAGGCCCCAAAGTTCTAAAAGGGACCCGCAGGCCCCTGGGCAGCCTGGAAAAAGCTGTTTTTTAAAGTGATTCGTGCCGAATAATTCGGGGCCGAAACGAATTTTTTTGGAAAATTCGGCGAAGTGACCGAACCGAATTTTTGAGAAATTTCCCCCTTTTCTAATTTCAAACCCCCAAACCAAAAGTATTTTATGATATTTTAAAGTGTAAGCAACACAAGCACAAGCATTTTCAAAAATGAAAGGGTGAAATGTAGGGTTTTTCCCAAAAGATTTTTTAAATAAAAAAAAATAAAAAGGTTTGGGGTCTTTTAAAATTTTTGCCTCCCGCACTCTGAAAATCCTAAATTAAAAAATTCATTGGGGGACCAAAATTTCCTTTCGAAATTCACCCAAAAGGGATGTATTAAATCATTTTGACATAAAAATAAAAGCGTTTTGTTTTAAGGCCCCAGAGATTTTTTAAAAACATTGTGAACAGCCAGCATCAGGGAAAAAAAGGAGCACCCCCCGGGCAGCTAGGGAAAAAAGTTTTGACAAAAATATTGCAGGTTTTTAAAAACAAAAGCCCAAGATCTAACATCTCACGGAGCACTGTTCAATTCATTCATTTATCTGTGAATGGAAGGAGTATGGCACAACTGCAAAAACCCACCAAGAAAAGGGCCCCCACCCCCAAAAAAACAAAACCCCGGGCAAGGGAAACACTAATTTTGAAAAAGCACCAAAAAGGCCCCCGGATCAGAGATCCCCAGCTCAGGGGGGAGAGTTTTTTCTAAGGGCAATCATCAAATCGGGACCCCCCAAAAACCCGGGGTTTTTTTGAAAACCACAAAAGAAAACCTTTTGAAAACCAACAAAGAAGTCTAATTTCAGTTTTTTTCAAAAAGCTATTAGGGGGGCACAGCAAGCATGTAGGGGTTCTGGTCAATAGGGCCCAAATTCCAAACGGGTAGTGTGGAGGAAAGCCCTTAAACCCCAACCAAAACCAACCCCTTTCCCTAAGCAGGGGGGTGGGAGCTTTTTACGGGGGGGAAGGGTTTTTTTTCACTGGGAAATTTGGAAAACGCTCAAGATGAGGAAAATTTGGGTGGAGCTAAATCCCCCGCGGGTCCCTGGAGGAAAAACCCTTTTGAGGCGCAAAAGACTTGAGACTGAGGTGAAGGGTTTATCTTCCAGCAGGGAAAAGACTCAAAAAATACAACCAAAAACTGCAATGGAAGGATTTAAAAACAAAGCCCCATTCATGTGTTTAAAAAACCCCCCTCACAGTCCAGACCTAAATCCCATTGAGAATCTGTCAAGAGTCGAAATTGCTGTTCCCAAATGTTCAAATTGCAGCTGCCATTGCAGCTAAAGGGGGTCCTAAAAAATTTGACCCCAGGTACTGAATACTTACACACCCTACACTTTTTTCAGTGCAAAAAATTGGAAATGCATGGATCATTTTCTTTATACTTCACAAATACTTGCTATTTTGTGTTGCTCTTTCACATAAAATATCAATAAAATACATGTAAGTTTGTAACTGTAATGTTTAAAAATAAGGAAAAGTTCAAGGAGAATGAGTACTTTTGAAAGCCACTAGATGTCTGAATAGAAGACGGTATTTAAACATATACCATGGTGTAGATGCCATGTAGCCATAGGCATTAACAGAACAAATGTAGTCAGTTTGTGGCAGTTTCATCTACAGTACACACTTCATTTGTGGGGCAGAATAGTGTAGTATACAATGCCGCAGTCTAGCGAAAGGTATTCGGATGTATACAGGAGGCTTAGAGTTGGTTCCTAATGTCAACCTAGTCTAAAACATGCACAAGGTTTTCCATTATATGATCTTTACAATGACGATTTTAAGAAGTTAACGTACTAGCATGATTATAATGGATGCCACATATGGGGCCGTATTTGAAAATTTGGTTTCTGACTGCCTCTGATTAGCACCTCTTGCATGAATAGCCCATCCATCATTTGAAACAGCCATAAATCAAAAGTTCTTAACCATCCAGTCCATGAGCTCCAGTGGGAGACATACATCCAAGCAGCAGCAGATAAGGGTTAACCAGCTGAGCATAGATTTATAGTTTTAACTCCAAGTATGTCATTTAATAAGTAATCTTTTATCACAGGGCACTATTAAATCATCAAATGGAAAATGACACTGGAGGCAAGATATAGCAACAGAACAAGCTTTTAACGGGCCTGAAATCTTTATAAAGGGACATTAAGAGACATCAAATTACCTTATCCCAATCATAAACTCCCGAGCGCCAAGACATTAAAGAGCCTTAATTAATGGTGTTCACTGTCTGATATTCAATCTCCTTATCAAAAAATGACTCCTTTGACAGTAGCATGGGCAAAGCAATGAATTAAATGTGTAATATTATTAATCAGTTAATGAGCACCGACTGATCAAACGGGTATAAATCTACAAGATTCATATCCGGCATTGCAGGGCATGATTAGTGGTCACACAATGATTCAAGGGTGTAAAATCGCAGGGGAGGGCGGACACAATGAAATGGATGAAACTCCATATCTACTAACATAACAGAGCAGAAAATCTCACAAAAGTGAAGACACACCCAAATTTCGAGGTCACCCTAAAAAATCTGTTATTAGGAAGTGTCACTTAAAGGGGTTTGATCATCTCATACATTGATAGCAAATCAGCGTCACATGCCATCTGTGCGAGATAGGTGCTGGGACCTATCTCAAGAACATCGCCTGTTGATTGGACAGGTTGAATTTTTAACAGCAGACGATTATCTTGTTTCCTCCATAAAACATCCCAGTTTGACCACGTAGAGTAAGGACCCCTGAAACTCTGGACATAGGGCAGAGAAGTGGTTGTACTTGTGTGGTTACTCTCTTTCATTTCAATAGGAATTTGAGTAAAGTTAAGCGGTTGCGTTCAGCTGTACTTGGAACTCCCATTGAAATGAATGGAGACTAACCATGATAGCTCAGCCACTTCTCCATCCTGTTCTAAACCTGGAGTTTCTGGGGTCCATTCTCAAGGCATTATGTGATAACTATCTCATGTTGATGGTGTATCTATCAATATGCCATCAATATATGAGATGCTAAAACATCTTTAATCTGGCCATAGACAGCTGATAGTTATTGAGCCAACAATAATTTGGCTGATAGCTACTTTTTCAGTCTCTCCTATTAAAGGGGTTGTCTCACTACAAAGAATAGCTTTCAAAATATAGGGAACACTAAATGAAGATGTTTTCCAAATATATTGCTTTGTTCATCTTTTTTTGTTAAGGAACTACAAATGATTTTATCACCTTCTGAGGGCTCTCAGGTTTCTCAAGTGATCGCTATGAGTAAGGGCCTGTGTATGTTAAGCCCGAAACGCGTTAGCATGTACTGCTCTATCATGCTTATTGGTGATTGACCACTGTACTGTCAAACTGGTGAGTGATTTTTTGATCTTTTAAACATATTTTCTAATAAATTTTGATAAATTTTTATGGCCATACAATTTGCGTGCTGGATATTTCAACTCTTTCCCAAGTGACCGACCTGTGTACTCCTTCTCCCCTGCTGTTTGTTCTATCTGATAGCATGGAGTGAGGTCCTCACACAGGTCACAGCCAGCAGTGAGAGCTTGTGAGAGCTTGTGAGAGCTCTGAGCTTTCAGACAAAAGACAGTAATTACTCTACTGTTTACTTTAGCTCAGAAGCTTCTCCTGTCCTGGTAGAAGGTAATTTAGCTAATCTAGACTAATAAACATAATAAACAGAGAAGTCTGAATACATGGAGCTCATATGCTAATTACAGACAGCTGGACCAGTAAGTGACAGAGCAAAGCAGCATTATTTCATTCATGCATCCTATGAAACTTTGAGATGAGACAACCCCTTTAACATCCTTATATCATATAACATCCTCTATATGGCCAAACTGGCATGTTTTTATGTAGAAAGAGAGATGAGTGGCGCTGTTATAACTCAATCTGCCCAAACATTGTTTCCCTCCAAAGGAGACATTTAACAACTGCAAGATGTTCTTCCATACATGAGGTTGTTGGCAGAACGTGTCAGAATTTGAGGACTAAAATGTCAGATTTTTATCAGCTTTTTTCACTACAGTTTTTTATGGGCTTTTTCTCTTAAAAACACAGCTCAAAAACTGCATGCTTGATGCATTTTTATTTGTTTTGTGTTTTTTTTTCTTTTTTTCTTTTTCTACAAAATGCTGTAAATGGGTATATGTGTCTTTTAGTGACCTGTTTTTCTGTGATATGTAGATCAAGTCACTTTTTAATTCCTTTTTGAACCACATATTTCGTAATGTAAAAAAAATAATAAAAATGCACTATAAAAGTAACACACATTTAAAAGAAAATTTTAAGCAGAAAAAAAACAATATCAGCACAGAGCACACACACACACACACACAAAAACTGCCTGAAAAAATGCCGAACCTAAAGCAAGATTCTGAGGAAAAAACACCAGAAAGGAAAAAAGCAGTGCATTTTATATTCCCAAACAGATGGCGGCATTTATTGTCAAAAAACTCTGGGTAGAACAATAGAAAAAAAAGCTTATCAAAATACAGCATTATTCCAAAAACGCTATGTGTGATTCACAGCCATAATAAAAAATATATATTTATTCCTTGAAACCCCTAACAATATTGTAATAATTACATGGACAAAAGTGCTGGCACCTTTCCAATCAAGAAAGAAAAACACACAGTGGTCACTAAAATAACTTAAAAGTGATACAAGTAATAATAAATTTACATTTACTAAAAATCAACTAATAAAAAACAGATATTGTGCTTGAATTGTATTTCAAAAGAAAAAAAAGCTATTGAAGCTAGTCTGGACAAAATGATGGTACCCCTAGAAAAGATTGTCCTGTAATTAGCATTAAACTTCTAATCAGTCTCCCCACTTAATGGGTAAAAAGTAGTCACTTTTTACATATGGACAAGTGTCTTTTTTCAATCTTACTAACTATGTAACTATGGGCCACATGTATGAACCTGTTTAGGTCTAAAACTCACTCTTTTGCCCATAGTAACCTATGGGCACAAAAGTGAGTTTCAGACCTAAACAGGTTCATACATGTGGCCCTATGTGTTTGGTATCATGGTGTGTACCACACTAAACATGGACCAAAGGAAACTAAGGAGAGCATTGCCTCAGGAGATTAGCAAGAAAATTATAGACATGTTACAGGTAAAGGCTATAAGACCATCTCTGACAGCTGCACATATTAATCAAAAGTATAAGGTCTATGGGACTGTAGCCAACCATCCTGAGTGTGGCCGCAAGAGGAAAATTGATTACAAATTGAAGAAACCAATAATATGAAAGAGCCCAGAAGAACTTCCGAAAAGAGTAGAGGTGAAATCCAAGGAATCTGTCACTGCCTTTGCCAAACACCTATCTTTAAGGAAATGACAAAAGATCAATAATATAAAATATATGTACTTTATTAAAGATTCAATAATGCATAGTAAAAAAAAAAAAAAAAATGACAATGGAACTACACAGAAAGCATGTTTACATAGTTACCCACTCACAAATATCAGAAAATCCAATCATAGGAAGGGTATCCCCATACATCCATAACAATAAAATATTATAATAAATGCGTGTAGCAACATATAAATATCATAAACAGTAAATACCTGACCCTGTTAGCAAATCGTGACACAGGTATATAAACCTATCATTAGGCTGGTGGGAGAGAGTAAACATGCGCCCCTTTTATTTGCCTTTGCCAAAGTAAACTTAATGGAAGACAACTGAGGAGGAAACCTCAGCAAGTCATAAAAAAAAAAGACAAGAATCTGCCAAAATGCATAATGACAAGCCACATAGCTTCTGGGAGAATGTCCTTTGTACAGGTGAGAAAGCTGGAGCTTTTTGGCAAGTAACATCAGCTCTATGTTCACAGACACAAAAAAGAAGCATACTAAGAAAATAACACTGTAGCTACTGTGAAACATGGAGATGACTCAATTATATTTAGGGCTCCTTTGACGTGTTTGGCATAGTTTGTCTTGAATATGTGCAGGGTACAATGAAATCTGAGGACTTTTAAAACATTCTGGAGTAAAATGTGCTGCCCAGTGTCAGAAACCTTGCTCTCAGTTGTATTTCATGGGTCTGCCAATAGGATTATGTCACAAAAACACTGCTAACAACATCCAAGAATGGCTTAGAGCAAATCATTTGACTATTCTGAAGCATCTTCTATGATCCCTGTTCTAAATGCTATTAAACATTGTGTATGGGGCTGAAACATGCAGTCTGGAAAAGGTACTTTCACACCATAGACAGCAAGAGCAGTTTTCTCATGGAGAGATGGACAAAGTACCTGTGGATGGGTCTCATTGAGAGTTACCAAAATGGTTTGTTTGCAGTAATTGCTTTAAAAGGTTGTGCAACAAAATATTAAGTCAAGGGTCCATTACTTATGTCCAGGCCAGTTTAACTGGTTTGTTTTTTCAATTTTTTTGGTTGAGCCACAATTCAAAGGCAATGTCTGAATTTCAATGGCTGATTTTCAGTAAATTTAAAATTATTATTCCCTTTGTCAGTTTCAAGTTATTTTAGTGACCACTGTGGGTTTTTGATGGAACGGTACCAACAAATTTGTCCACATGTGTAATATTACTATGTAGTATCCAGGCTGTTTTAGTGGTAGCCTTTATGGTGGAGTCAAGGTTCTCCAGATCCTAACCCTGTAACAGTCAATGAGTTGGCTTCTGCCTATGTGCTGATCTGAATGAACTCTCTTGTCAGTGTCCTGTCTTTTAAAAAAAAATAAAAAATTAGACAAAGGAAGTAAGCCCCCACAAAAAAAATCTGTCATACATTAATGTAGAATGTAGTAATGGAGTGGCACCGATCTTCTCCTTTTCATTACTTTTTTGAAGATAAAATTACAACATTCAGTTGGAAGACAGATACTTCACCCGACGATCGTTTTGCGTGTTCAGTCTCACACTTTCTCAAGGCATGAACGGAGAGAAGCGCTCTTCTGCTATATAACTCCCCCTTCGTACCTATCTCAGCTGGTACAATTAAAACAACACACATTTAAAAACATTACTTACAAGAATACCGACAGGTCATTCCTTTCATTTAATCCTAGTGGACCTAATGCTTCCGATTTAAGGATCCATCTGGATTCACTTTGTAATAATTTAGTACGCCTATCTCTATTAACCCCTGCCTTACTGATCTTCTCAATACCGGCAAATTTTATGTCTGATGTGTCACCTCCATGTACTTCTCGTATATGGTTAATGAAACGAGGTACACCTTTTCCTGATTTACAGAATATATATGTTCTTTCACTCTCTTATATAGTGGTCTGATAGTTTTACCTATATAGTAATGCTCACAACTGCACCATATCGCATAAACCACATAGTTTGATTTACATGTTATTAAATCTCTTACCCTATGTTTGACTGGTCCTAGACAGACATTTTCACCTGTTAGCATTTTGGAGCAGATATTACAATTAACACATTTATGATTCCCTACTGGAGCTACATTTTGTAGCCAATCATTATGTTTCTCTTTTAATCTGCTGTTCACTAATTTATCCTTTAGATTCTGACACCCTTTGGAGGAGACAATTGGAGGTTGCAAAGTCTTATCTTTTAGATCATTATCAGTCATAAGTATATGCCAATGTTTTCTCACAGTACGTTTAACATAGCTTGACAAGTTACTATGCTCAAAGGAGAAGACAAATCTATTTATATTATTTTTTTCTACGTTTTTATACAGCAATTGTTTTCTCTCTTGTTTCATTGCTTTAGTAAAGGCTCTTGAAATATTCTTTTCATCATATCCTCTAGCCCTAAGTCTTTCCATTAACTCAACTGATTGTTGCAAAAAGTCTTCATATTCACTATTGTTCCGCCTTAATCTTAGAAATTGTCCATATGGGAGTGATTTTTTAACATGCATTGGATGAAAACTTTCATTATGCAATAACGCATTTGTAGCATTAGGTTTCCTATAGCCCTTAGTTGTTATCACGTTTTCCTTCAACTATACCTCTACATCTAAAATTACTACACTATCACCCCCAAATGTTGCTGTAAATGCCATATTTAAATTGTTCTCATTTATGTATCTTACAAAATCCTCGAATTGACCTTGCGATACGGACCAAACTATCAACACATCGTCGATAAATCTCGACCAGTGTTGTATATACTGTAAGTATGGATTTCTCACATTATATTTAAATTCCTCCTCCCATAGGGCCAAAAAAATATTAGCAAAAGTCGGGGCGACTGGTGTCCCCATCGCCGTCCCTGTGTGCTGTATATACTATTGATTTCCAAAGCAAAAAGCATTGTGTGTTAATATAAACTCCAACAACTCACAAAGATATTCTACATGATATTCCTCCCTATTCGATCGCTTCAAAAATGATCTAACTGCCATTAACCAATATTTTTGTGAGATCCGTGTATACAGACTGACAACATCAATTGTTGCCAGACTGTATCCTGGTTGTACATTCATCTCATCTAAATTTTGAAGAAGAGTTTTAGTATCCAACAGAAATGATGGTACATTTACTAATAATGGTCTCAACACCCAATCCAGGTATTGAGACACAAATTCAGTCAGTGATCCAATTCCCGCAATTATTGGGCGTCCTGGAGGACACTGTTGGTTCTTAGGTACTTTCGGAAGAAAGTACCAAGATGGTTTGGAGATTTCTTTTGGAAATAATTTTTCGGCTAATCTCTGTGACATGAAATTATTTTGAATGCCTTTTTGCAACAATGTTTGTAATTTTCCTTTATAATTCTCAGTTGGATCTTTAGTTAGTTTTTTTATAAGTTGTTTCATCATTTAGTTGTCGAGCTGCCTCCTCTAAGTAATATGTCTTATCCATAATTACAATATTTCCCCCCTTATCAGCGGGCTTCACAACTATTTCTGTGTTATTCTTCAGCCTTTCCAGGGCCTCCTTCTCCTCCCTTGTTAAATGTGTGTCAGAATCTAAAGGATAAATTAGTAAATAGCAGATTGAGAGAGAAACATAATGATTGGCTAAAAAACTTAGCTCCAGTAGGGAATCATAAATGTGGTAATTGTAATATCTGTTCCAAAATGTTAACAGGTGAAAATGTTTGTTTAGGACCAGTCAAACATAGGGTAAGAGATTTAATAACATGTAAATCAAACTATGTGGTTTATGCGATATGGTGCAGTTGTGAGCATTACTATATAGGTAAAACTATTAGACCTCTATATAAAAGAGTTAAAGAACATATATATTCTGTGAAATCGGTGTACCTCGTTTTATTAATCATATACGAGATGTACATGGAGGTGACACATCAGACATAAAATTTGCCGGTATTGAGAAGATCAGTAAGGCAGGGGTTAATAGAGATAGGCATACTAAATTATTACAAAGTGAATCCAGATGGATCCTTAAAACGGAAGCATTAGGTCCACTAGGATTAAATGAAAGGAACGACCTTTCGGTATTTCTGTAAGAAATGTTTTTAAATGTGGGTTGTTTTAATTGTACCAGCTGAGACAGGTACGAAGGGGGAGTTATATAGCGAAAGAGCGCTTCTCTCCCGTCATGTCTTGAGAAAGAGTGAGACCAAACGCGCGAAACGATCGTCGGTGAAGTATCTGTCTTCCAACTGAATGTTGTAATTTTATCTACAATAAAGTAATGAAAAGGAGAAGATTGGTGAGTGCCGCTCCGTTACTTCTACATTTGTGAATGATATGAATGGACTTGCTTTCTTTGGCTGGAGCTGAGCACCACGTCTCCTAATAGAAATTGTTTGGCGTGAATGACTCGTGGTCCTCTGGATTTGAAACTAACAGCGTTCTATGTGGAGTGGTGCCGCCTTGTTTTCTATTGATACGGGGAAAAAAAAAATCTGTGAATAAATAGATAAGTATAGTGAAAATAGTAAAAAAATAAAAAGTCATTTTATGCAAAAAGTCTTCCTCACTTCTAAAGTTGGCACAGCTGTTCCCATCATTCCCAGCTCCACTGAAGTTATTTTCTTCTAAACCTCACAGAATAGTTATTTCGAGATCTTATTGCTCTGAATAATAACAGTAGTGTTAAATATTATTTACAGCATGATAGTTCTATGATTTATGGGAAAATGTGAGGGCAATGCTGGGCATGATGGGAACAGAAGTACAGGCTTCAGGGGTGAGTTATCCTATTTCTATAATAGGTTAATGATGTGTCAAGCCTTTTTGTTTTCTTTTACATGCTGTTACGAGAGAGAAGTGCATGAGGGACCACCACTCCATTCATTGCAGCCACAACACAAGTTAGGATGGGAGGAAACGGAGTTCCCAATGTTCAAATATCGGACATTTATGGCATATGCTGTTTACATAGCATAAAACTCTGAGAAGGGAATAGACCTTTACAATTGTCCTTAAAGCAGCCGACCCCTTTAGCCCTAGAAAGGGAGTTGTCCAGCATCTCAAATAGCTTAGCAAGTAGAGCTGTTATCCAGAACAGGAGAATTTCCTGATGTTCTTGATTTGTGTTTTGTGCATATTGTTCTACATTTTTGTTTTCTGTGCTTTGCTATGATTTGCAGTTACTTTTTCTTGAAACCAGAAATCTGAACACTAAAGCAGACCATAAATGTGTTTTATTTAAGTTGATTTCAACAAAATCTTGTCTGGCGGAGCAGCCTGGGCCACATGTATGAAAACTGAATAGGTCTAAAACTCACTTTTTTGCCCATATAAACCTAAGGGCAACAAAGTGAGTTTTAGACCTAAATAGTTTTCATACATGTGGCCCCCTATGTCTACTAATGATAATGATCAGATTAATGTATTATAACACATCCAATCCTATTGTTTTCTGAACAAGAAGTGCAAAAGGTAATTAAAGATAACCTATCAGGTGCTATCTGCAGCCCTATCTGAGAACAGGATGTTATAGGGGGGGAGAGAAGCTGAGCTCTGTGATATATAGGGTTATATGAAAGAGGAGAGAAGCTGAGCTCTGTGATATATAGGTTATATGATAGAGGAGAGGAGCTGAGCTCTGTGATACATAGGGTTATATAATAGAGGAGAGGAGCTGAGCTCTGTGATATATAGGGTTATATGATAGAGGAGAGGAGCTGAGCTCTGTGATATATAGGGTTATATGATAGAGGAGAGGAGCTGAGCTTGTGATATATAGTCTTATAATATAGAGGAGAGGAGCGAGTCTGTGATATATAGGGTTATATGCTAGAGGGAGAGGAGCTGAGCTTTTTTGATATATAGGTTATATGATAGAGGGGGAGGAGCTGAGCTTGTGATATATAGGCTATATGATGAGGAGAGAAAAATGAGCTCTGTGATATTTTAGGGTATATGATAGAGGGGGAGGAAACTGAGTTGTGATATATAGGGTTTTATGATAGAGGAGAGAAGCTGAGCTCTGTGATATATAGGGTTATATGATAAAGGGGGAAACTGAGTTTTGTGATATATTGGGGTTTTAATTTTAGAGGAGAGAAGCTGAGCTCTGTGATATATAGGGTTATATGATTAGAGGGAGAGAAGCTGAGCTTTGTGATATATAGGGGTTATATGATAGAGGGGGAGGAGCTGAGCCTCTGTGATATATAGGGTTATAGAAAAGAGGAGAGGAGCTGAGCTCTGTGATATATAGGGTTTTTATGATAGAGGAAAGAAGCTGAGCTCTGTGATATATAGGTTATATGATAGAGGAGCGAAGTTCTGTGATAATAGGTTTTTATGATAGAGGAGAGAAACTGGGCTCTGTGATATATAGGGTTATCTGATTGAGGAGAGAAGCTGAGCAGTGTGATATATAGGGTTTTATGATAGAGGAGAGGAGCTGAACTCTGTGATATATAGGGTTATATGATAGAGGAAGAGAAGCTGAGCTCTGTGATATATAGGTTATATGATAGAGGGGAGCTGGAAGTTCTTGATAATAGGTTATATTGATAGAGGAGGGAAGCTGAGCTCTGTGATATATAGGGTTATATGATAGAGGGGGAGGAAAGCTGAGTCTGTGATATATAGGGTTATATGATAGAGGAGGAGAAGCTGAGCTCTGTGATATTTTAGGGTTATATGATAGAGGAGAGGAAACTGAGCTCTGTGATAATAGGGTTTTATGATAGAGGAAGAAAGCTGAGCTCTGTGTATATAGGGTTATATGATAGAAGGAGCTGAGTCTGTGTAATAGGGGTTTTATGATAGAGGAGAGAAGCTGAACTTGGGGATATATAGGGTTAATGATAGAGGGGGAGAAGCTGAGCTCTGTGATATATAGGGTTATATGATAGAGGAGAGAACTGAGCTCTGTGATATATAGGGTTATAGATAGAGGAGAGAAGCTGAGCTTGTGATATATAGGTTTATATAAAAGAGGAGAGAAGCTGAGCTCTGTGATATATAGGGTTATATGATAGGGAGAGGGTTCTGTGTTATGGTTATATGATAGAGGAGGGGAAGTGAGCTCTGTGATATATAGGGTTATATGATAGAGGGAGAGAAGCTGAGCTCTGTGTATATAGGGTTATATGATAGAGGAGAGAAGGCTAAACTCTGTGATATTTAGGGTTATATTTGGGGCAAAAGGGAGTTTGGGATAAAGGGTTATATTGATAAGAGAATGGCTTTGTGAATAAAAAAGGGTTTTAAAATTTAAAAATAGAATTATCTTAAAAATAAAAAAATTTAAAATATGATAAGTAAAAAAGCTAGCTCTTTAATAAGTTATAATAAAGAGGAGAAGGTGTGAGCCTTTTTGCCCGATTAAACTCTTTATAATTGGGGTCTTTCTGTTTTTTGACTTTAAAATTTTAAAAAACAGGCTATATAAAGAAAATGGAAAACTTCCATCCCAATACTTTATCACAAAAGCAGCTCATTATCCAAACGGCCGCTTCTTCTCCCTTTTATAATTATTTAAAGGCTATTTTTTTATCTTAACCCTATATATCACAGAGCTCAGCTTCTCTCCTCTATATATAACCCTATATTTCACAGAGCTCAAGTCCTTCCTACTTATATAACCTACATATCACAGAGCTCAGCTTCTCTCCCTCTACTACATCCTGCTGTCAAATAGGGCAGCATAAACCACTTTAACTTCTGCTTATCACTCACAAGAGAAATAGTATGGCGGGAATGTTTTTTTTGGTGGGGCAGTTATGGAGGATAATGTTGGACTGAATAATTGGTGGGTCTCGGTTCTCTATGTAAGCCCTGTCCATTACTACTCCCAGCCTAGAAGATCTCTTTTCCATTCAGAATGTGCGTCCTGGAAAACATTGGATCATGGCAGCTGGATGATTACTGTTGATGCAGTCAAAATCTCATGTGCACAAGATGATTAAATATTTCAGATGATAGCTGAGTTTTCAGCATATTGGTCCATCATGTCTTCAACGTCATTATGGAAAATTGCTCTTTTGTCAGTCACTAAGTCTCACGTCTGACCCTGTAGACATTATAATACAATCATAAAAACAGATATTTACTGGCCGCTCCGGAATTATTATACATGTCCTAGCAGATCGATAAGAGACCTAGAGAATGCATGGTGTGAATGATATAAATTGTTGTGTCTCTGTCTTTTCTTATAAGTGTTCCCCCATGTCAGACCTGCCGTCCACAATTCTCATTAATTTCATTAATCCGTCGATAACAGGCCTAATTAGGTCAGAGGCTTTTTGATACTCAATTAGGCCTAATTATTATTAACTGCGTGAGGCCAGAGCCTTTCAAATAACTAATTGATCCCATTTGTCTGTGGGTTTTGAAGATTGCTTTGGCCGCTCTGATTAATAAATGGATCTTGAGGAACAGACTTTTACGCAGCAGCAGCAGGCCGTTTCTTGCGGTCCTAAAATGCAGAATGTCTTTTCTCTAATAGTATAGTATGAATGAAGGTGGGTGATAGTTTTTGGACATTTACTGTATTTTATACTTAAAGGGATACTTCCATCAGAAATGAGCATTTTTGTTTAAACCAATATTCCTTGAAACTTTTTTTAGAATTTTTAGGTTTTTTTTTTATTTTGGCAGTTCTATGAAATAAAAAATTACATGTAAAATTCCGTCCTTTTCTTCTTGTAATTGTGGAGAGAGAAAACTCCTGAAGGGTTAGGTAGATTAACCTAGTTTTACAGCTGGTGCTGCTCCGTGACGGACTGGGGTTCCTAGGGCACACCAGTGGCATTGATTCTTGGGGGCCCACTGGTGACGATCATTCTTAGGACCCACCAGTGGAGTTAACTCTTGGGACCCACCCTGCAGCTACTATACATGACTGCACATACTGCACATGACTCTTAGGCTATGTTCACACAGCTTAATTGCAGGACGTATTTCTCCCCGCAATTATGCCGTATGTACGGGAGCGGGGTCGGCGCTGGGGGTCCGGCAGCCCTCCGGCCCACCGGCCCATAGACTATCATTACTAGCGGCGCGTATTGTCCGAGCGAGGAGAGGAGACGTAATCCATAGTTCTCTATGAGAACTGTGGTTTACCGTAATGACTGGGACGTATTTCAGCCCGTAATTCGCGCAGTACCGCGCAAATTACAGGCTGAAATACTTTCAAAAATAAGCCGTGTGAACATAGCCTTACACTCTGTCTCTTGCTTTCTGCCTTTTTTTTTCCCTTTTTATTCTTTCCGAAAAACAGTCCAGGGTCCCACCATTCCCAGGGGCCCACTATTCCTATCGGTGCACTGGGGGTTTCCCCTACTTCTCTGTGGGCCAGTCCAAGCCTGGTGCTGCTTATCTCTATATAGTCTTATTACAAATAATGGTGGCAGTGTTATGGTCTGGAGAAAGTTTTTGTGACCTTCTCTGTCTAAGCCTCTCTCAGTTGATTTGGGGATGAATCCATCCTTGCAGATCACATACACATATATATGCTGATTATCTTCCCTGAGACAGATGAGATCCTCTATCAAGACCATGCGAAAAGTCACACGGCTAGAAATGCCCAAAATTGGTTAGAAGAGCATGACCAAGACTTTTTATTACTACCCTGCCTTCCCAATTCCCAGACTTGAACCCAATTGAGCATCAGTGGGACCACCTCGATCATGCACCCTGCAGCAGCTGTGGGATGCAGTCAGTGACAACCTACCAGGACCTTATTGAGTCACTCCCAGCCTGTCTCGCTGCTGTCTGTGGTGCACATGGTGGGTACTCAGAATATAAGCTGATGGTCATAATAATGTGACTCAACTGTGTAATAGCACATATATGGAAATATCACAAAGTACCTAATAAAAAGCATTCAAACATAACATAGACCCCCAACACGGTGCTCAAAACTTTCGTCTGAGGAAGACTCAGCCATTTTAGGAGCTTCTGTACATCCTACTGTATAGTGGCAGATTTCAATTCTATAGAAGTAAAAGTGGGCATAATATTATACAACAATCATAATAAATTCAAATGAATAAATGAGAGTAAAGGACGTTAAAGCTTAAATTTACTTGGGCCAGGGAATTCTAAGTACAACCAGCAGCAGCAGCACCATGTTGTTCGTAAGACATGGTTATGATTTTTCTGGATTTACATTTTTCTTATTTACTTTAGCAGTCATCTGTATTTCTATATCGGGTAACATAACAATATAATACAAATCTTTCTTGACTGAGTGTTCATGCGGACTCTTCACATGCGCTATATGTTTTCTCAAAGCAACATCTGGATTTGAATATCTGCTGAGTTAAATTTATTGCACAAGAATCAAAGCTCTCATTTTTACAACTTCTTTTCTCATGCCATCCTGGGCTTGTATGGGAGGAAATATCTCACAAATCACTGCCATGTCCACTTTTTATATGAACGGGGTCGTTGATGTGTTAGGATTAGATTGCAGCAAGTCAAATATTACTATTTTGAAATAATGTTTACTGCATTGACTTTCAACCTGCATTCCTCCTGAATGTTTGTCATGTTACCTTGACTTTATTTGTTCATATTGAATCCATTTTTACCCCTTTCTATGTGGTATTCCCAATATGTGATTTTATGTGAATATTGCATATAACAAAGGGGCATATGTTGCTTCTGAGAGAAGAAAGCTGTAATATCAACATTTCTAAGGATTTTCCACTATGAAAACTGTTAGATTATTCAACTCTCTGCAAATGGATATTGTGATGGGTGCGATATTTACCTTTTCTAGTTTCTATAGGTATAATCTATGAATAAAGCTGTATAACTTTGTAGATGAAGTCATTTGATACCGACTTCCTACAGACTTTAACCCCCTCAGGTCACAGTTATTTTTGGATTTTAAGTTCTCATTTTTTCTTCCTCATTTTCTAAGAGCCATAACTTTTTTTTTATTGTTCCATCTACATCACCATGTGAGGGCTTGTTTTTTGCAGGACAAGATGTATTTTTTTAATGGTACCATTGATCATAAGATATAATGTACTGGGAAACCCCCCAAAAAATTTAATGTGAGGTGGAACATGAAAAAAATACAATTGCACCATTTTTGCTTGGGTTTAAATTTTATGGAACTAATTTTTGGGTATAAATGATATATTATCTGTATTCTGCAATTCTGGTGATACCAAATTAGTTTTTTTTCATGTTTTAGTACTTTTTAAACTTTTTTCTATTTACACTTTCAGGTGATAAAGATACTGGGATACATGCAACTTTTTAATCACTTTTTATTCAAAATCATTAAAAAAAAATTAAAAAAAAACAAAATTTTTTTTCTTTTACAGTATAGACCACATAGGATAAATTATGTTATATTTTGATAGATCTGAACACAGCGATACTAATGATGTGTTTTTTTTATTTAACAACAAAGGGGCTCGATCGCTTGTCCTATATATGGCAGTACTATTGTACCGCCTCAATAATTACCTTCCTGATTACAGCATACGTGGTGCTCAATAAGTGCTGTATATACAGTGGGGAAGATAGATATTTGATACACTGGTGATTTTGCTAGTTTTCCCACCTACAAATTATAGAGAGGTCTGTAATTTTTTTCGGAGGTACACTTCAACTGTGAGAGACAGAATCTAAAATATATCCAGAAAATCACATTGTATGATTTTAAAAAAAATGTATTTGCATATTATTTCATGAAATAAGTATTTGATCACCTACCAACCAGCAATATTCTGGCTCTCACAGACCAATTAGATTTTCTTTAAGAAGCCCTCCTACTCTGCACTCATTATCTGTGTTAAATGCACCTGTTTGAACCTGTTACCAGTATAAAAGATATCTGTGCATACACTGAATCCATCACAATTCAACCTCTCCACCATGGCCAAGATCAAAGAGCTGTCTAAGGTCACTAAGGACAAAATTGTAGACCTGCACAGGGCTGGGATGGGCTAGAGGACAATAGGCAAGCAGCTTGGTGAGAAGGCAACAACTGTTGATGTAATTATTAGACAATGCATGACTATCAATCTTCCTTGGTCTGGGGCTCCATGCAAGATCTCGCCTCATGGAGTAGGGATGATTCTGAGAAAGGTCAGGAATAAGCCCAGCACTACACAGGACAACCTGATCTGAATAGAGCTGGGACCACAGTCTCCAAGATTACCGTTAGTAACACACTATGCCGTCATGGATTAAAATCTTGCAGAATGTGCAAGGCTCTACTGCTCACACCAGCACATGTCCAGGCCCATTTGAAGTTCACCAATGACCATCTGGATGATCCAGAGGAGGCATTGGAGGAGGTCAGATGAAACCAAAATAGAACTTTTTGGTATCAATTTCACTCGCCGTGTGTGGAGGAAGAAGAAGGATGAGTACATCCCTAAGAGCACTGTCCCAACTGTGAAGCATGGGGGTGGAAACATCATACTTTGGAGGTGTTTTTTTGCAAAGGGGCAGGACGACTGCACCACATTGAAGGAAGGATGGATGGGGTCATGTATTACAACCTTCTTTTCTCAGTAAGAGCATTGAAGATGGGTCATGGCTGGGTCTTCCAGTAGGACAATGACCTGAAACACACAATCAGGGCAACTAAGGAATGGCTACGTAAGAAGCATTTCAAGGTCCTGGACTGGCCTAGTCAGACTCCAGACCTGAAACCAATCAAAAATCTTTGGAGGGAGTTGAAACTCAATATAGCCCAACGACAGTCCCAAAACCAGAAAGATCTGAAGAAGATCTGTATCTAGGAGTAGGCAAAAATTCCTGCTGCAGTGTGTACAGACTTGGTCAAGAACTACGAGAAACGTCTGACCTCTGTAATTGCAAACAAAGGTTTCTGTACCAAATATTAAGTTCTGTTTTTCTATTGTATCAAATACTTATTTCATGCAATAAAATGCAAATTAATTATTTACAAATCATACAATGTGATTTTCTGGATTTTTGTTTTAGATTCTCTCTCTCACAGGTGAAGTGTACCTATGATAAAAAATTACAGATCTTTGTAGGTGGAAAAACTTGCCATATCGCCAGTCTACCAAGTACTTATTTTCACCGCTGTACAAATCAGCAGGAATCCTCCTGGTCATGATTGCTGAGGCTCGATAACTGAAGGATGTGCCAGGTCTTATCAGTACCAAATAAGTTCTGCATCAAGTTCAGAGTGCTGTATTTCTCTTGTATATGGGGCTAATATATCAGCCCCACTTGCAAGGAACATTGGCAAAAATAAAGTTCTCTCATGTCCCTCAGATGTCTTTTTCTCACTGTATGAGGGCACAACATGAAAAATAATGTAAAAAATAAAAAAAACCACAAAATTAAAAGTGAATGAAAAAAACATCGACAGCCCAAATTGAATTTTATTTGCTCCATGATGGAAAAGTGACACAAACACAAAACCTAATTTAGCACCACATTTGCTCTTAAAAAACAAAAAACAAAAAAACAGACTTGTAAAACATTTTACCATTTTTCCTATTGTTGTTAAAAATAATTACATAGAATTAAAACTTACTGTATCACGGGGAAAAAAAGGACAAAAAATTAGTAGAGTAACTGAGTGCGAGAAAGCATGAAAGTTCAAACCTGCATGTACTAAAGAAAATGAAAATGTGTCTGGTCAGGAAGGGCTGTAAATGATCCTGTCAGGACCTGGTTAAGTTACTGTCCTACTCCTCTCCTCACTTGTCCTCTTCCTCTGTGGCGGCAGAAATCTTATCGTTCCCATCGTTCCCATCCTCATTCTCTTCAACCCGTTACCAACACTGGACACATGGGTACATCCTGGTGACGATAAGGTCCTATGTAGTGCGTTTACTCCGTAAGTTTGCTACATCAGAGGCAATTAGCAGCTGACACCTGCCACTAACAGCAGGGAATGAAGCCGCGACCTCTAAATGAATGAAGAACGGTGCATGGCACCCCCGTGGTGAGGTTGTGCAGTGCTGATCCGTTTACATGGTGGCTGGAAGGCAGGAAGTAATAGAACCGCTAACTTTGAATCCCTTTCTGCATTGTACTGAGAACCCCACCCCCTAGTGGTCAAGTACCTTAGGAGGACTAAATATTAATGTAAAAAAAAGTTTAAAAATATAGAAAATAATAAAAAATATTAAAAGTTCAAATCACGGGGGGTGCCATATTACAAATGAATAAATAAAATAATCAAAATTACACATAATTGGTATCGCCACATCTGTGAAAGTCAGATCTTTTAAAATATAACATAATTTACCCCGTACGCTGAACACCATAGAAGAAAAAAATTCCAAATTCTAAAATTGCGTTTTATTTGTTCCCCTAAAAATTGGAACAAAAAGTGATTGAAAAGTTGCATACATTTTTTTTACCAGTACTAAAACATATTGAAAACCCTACATATTTGGTATTGCCAGAATTGTTTTAACCTGCAGAACGCAGAGAACACATTATTTATGCTGAAGAGTGAACAAGTCAAAACAAAACCTTCGCAAACATGGCACATATTCACGAGTTTTTTCACATTTCAATCCACTTTTGATTTTCCAGTTATTTTTGGTACAGCCCAATGACCCTTTAAAAAAGTACATCTTGTCCACAAATAGAGCCCTCATATGTTGGGTAGATTAAAAAAAAGTTAGGGCTTTTTGCAAAATGGGGGGAAAAAAAAAAAAGCGCTATATTATTTTGACCAGCGTTTAAAAAGGGGTCAAAAAGGTTTGTGAGGACTGGCTTTTGCTACATAAAAAAAGGGCCCCTTGTTACATGTTCCCCCCCCCAATATGCCGTTATCGTAGTGCAAGTGAACAGCAAAGATATTATCCTTCTGCCTATTACCTATGATGACCAAACTATGCCTGCCCAGACCGTTTGCCTGTAGGTTTACATCTGCTGTCTACTTCCTACAGTCAGTCTCTATGGCCCAGGGGGTTATGGTTTTAAAAATCCTGGGGCAAAAAACCCTTTTTTTAAATTTCGGTCCCCAGCACAGGTATTGGGGGAGGTCAGAACAGAGAGACTGTTATTGGGTCCTGCACCACACACTGAGTACTTATGTGGGCCTCTGGGGGTCTAATATACCTACCTACAGTGAGCGTTTCCACCCATGGAGGTCTAATAACCCACCTAAGGTAGTTAAGAAACAAAAATAGTGATTTCCATACACCTGAGGAAGTCTGCGATGCGAGCAGACAAAATGCATAGTACTTCTATTGATTTTATTTCTCTCATCCTGGTTGCTATTAAATTAATATTTTAATTCAATCTTCTATGGCACCACTCTTTTTTATTATATTATTTTGTCAAGGTCATAAAGCGACAATGGATCTCCTGTTCCCACTCCGGTACTCCAAATCAGTGTTTAAGTGCACGGGCCGGCCAATGAAAGAAAGAGTCAGACGCGTTGTTCTGGTCCAATCTTATCCATGCACTCACTACTTTATTCAGCGAGGCACACATAGTTATATGGGATGCAGTGGGCGGGGAGCCTGCGCAGTGGGACAGTCCATAGGGAGGGGTTGAGCACAAAGTTCTCTATTGGTTCAAAGTAGTTGCCAGGCAGATGAAGTTTCTGGTTGTATCAGTCAGTGCTTCTTGGGACATGTAGTCGAAACTCAGTGGCTTGTTGGCAGGATGTATACATGGAATCGCGGCCATCTTGAATGCCTCAATTCTGCACAATCATCATCCTCAAATGGATATCTGTATGGTCTTATAAGGAGGAAAGCTTGGTATTTTCTTATAAACAAACTTTAGCTTATTGAAACACACATGTACACATATTAGCATTAACCCTCACAATTTTACACATTTATATATATTATATTATATATATATATATATATATATATATATATATATATATATATGATAGAGGAGAGAAGCTGTGCTCTGTCATTATATAATTTGCAGCGGAATTTATAGTTACATAGTTGGTGATGCTGATAAAGACAGATGTCCATCCAGTTCAGCCTGTTGTCCTACAGTGTTCATCCAGAGGAAGATAAAAAAAACACAAAGTAGAAGCAAATTGTCCTAACTTTAGATAAAAAAAATTCTTCCCGACTCCAATCCGGCAATTAGAATAAATCCCTGGATCAACGACCCTTGTCCAGAATCCTAGTCACTATAACTTGTTATATTATAACGCTCCAGAAATGCATCCAAACCATTTTTTAATTCTGTTCGTGAATTGATCATGACAAGTTCCTCTGGCAGAGAGTTCCACAGTCTCACTGATCTTACAGTAAAGAATCACTTTGTATGTTTATGTAGAAACCCTCTTTCCTTTAGACGTAGAGGGTGCCCCCTTGTTCTGGATACAGTCCTGGGTATAAATAGTTCTTGGGAGAGATCTCTATATTGACCTTTAATATATTTATACATATTTATTATGCCCCCCTGAAGCAGTCTTTTCCATACACTAATTAAGCCTAATCTTTCTGGGTATTGCAGTCCACCCAGTCCTTTTATTATATTTTTGCCTCAATTGTAACAGTTATAGCTCAAAAATGTCAATACTTTGCACTTGTGCCCAATACTGTACACAATATTCCAGGTGTGGTCTGACAAGTGACTTGTATAATGGGAGAATAATGTTCTCATCGTGTGCATCTCCCTTTTAATACACAAAAAAGCAAAAGATCATGTATATAAAACTTAATTTTTAATATCAAGCTTAAAAAGAACAGAAAAAAAGGTGCTTCACAAATCCTAGCACCTAGACCACAAAGTCTAGTATCAGGAAAAAAACATAAATGTAAGGGGAGTTCAAACAAGCCAGGGCCTATAAAAAGGTACCCTACTTGGCCTAGTTGAACCTAAGGCCTAACAACGGGAGAAATTGCCCCAACAAGGGCGTCCCCGTCTCGAACCTCTCCCTTCCACACGTAGACTCTATTTACATGGAAGAAATCCCAACATGTTTCGATATCCTGTTCACATCTCATTAGGGGATTGATGTAGGAAAGGAATGTCACGAGTAGCGCCCGCACCGCCGGTTGCGGGCGCACTCGTTTCCCTGTGCCCCTTCTGGCGCCCAAGGCAAGCGGCGCCACGGTCCGTATGTCGGGCTGCGGGCACATTCGCTCCCTCGGGCTCAGTCACTTACCGCACCTCGTTCCTGTCTCTCCACGTCTAACTGCCGGCCAGTGCGCACACCGCCACTCCTTAGGGCGCACACGCGCCGGCTCTGTCAGATTTAAAGGGACAGCGCGCCGGTGATTGGCCGCTGACCCTATATAATGGGCTCCACCCACGGAACTTCCTCGCCGAATCCATAGCGCCCATTACCTATGCGATGAAGCCTTATTCTGTCTGGTTCTGCTATTCACATGTACCAGTCCCGTTTGCTTTCATCTGCCGACCTTGAACCTTCGCTGCCTGCCCTGACCTTCTGGCCTGTTCCCGACTACAACTCCGTCTACCGATTCTGTACCACGTTGCACCTCGGCTGCCTCCGCAAGCAAGTCACATCAGGAGTAGCGACCTGGTGGAATCCCGCCGCAGCAAGTCCATCCCGCTTTGCGGCGGGCTCTGGTGAAAACCGGGACCCACTTAGACTCCGCTCCCTGGTGTGGCCGTTACCACCGCTTGTGGTGGTCCAGTGGATCCACCACCCCGGCTCATTACACTATGCTCCAAAGAACCAACAGAGGCCCCAGAAAGGGTTCACTGTGGTGCTGCCCTAAATCAACATACACTGTGGGTAGGTTTCCACACGATATGGTGTATATCAAATAAAAAGTGTATATAAAACCACATGCAAGACCAATGTAATGCTACATATACCACTTATAGGAGGAGATATTATGACCTAAGCCAGAAGAAAGTTGTCAGTGCTTTTTTCATATATGTATTTATTTGTCAAAACAATATGTACAGCTCTTTATGTATCACACAAGCCTCTTACATGCCTATACTGCCCTCATAAATGCACCTTAGGGCTTAGGGACATATTGGTCCTATATATCCACAGTAGCCCTATAAATACACCGTACAGTTTGAGAACGTAGATCCAAACCCAAAGGTTTTTAAACTTCATGTACAGTATGCTCACTAACAATTATATAACCACGCTGTGTGATAAGTATCAATGGTAATAACACATAATTATTAAGAGACAGTGGAAGTAGTGCCTACCCCACCCACATGCAGTGATTGACACCTTTCTCTGTAAGAGTGTGGTCAAAGCAGTCACTGTATATGGGCAGGATCAGCTGTACTTTTGGGTTTTTTTCTGTTTTACTCATAAATCCTGCTCCAAAAAATATAACCCTATATATCACAGAGCTTAGTTTCCTTCTCTCTATCACATCCTGATTTTAGATGAGGAATCATAAACCACATGACACGTATGTGATGGTAAGTATTTTCATGCCAAAGAAAAGGATTCTAGCTCTACGAATGGCAGGAACTATCCAGCCATTTTGTCCTCTCCTGATTATTAAGTCAGCAGGAGTTTCTGTGTTATGTCTGTCTCCTGCTGTATGTGTTTGACATGGTTACATAGGAACTTCTCAGGGTCCTTGCTTGTCAGCTGATCTGGCTGTGCACCTGAGCTAATTTACATACTCTGTAAAGCTCAACTGAAAATGGCAGTGCAATGGCAGAGTATAGAAGTATTGGTCCTGTGTAGTTCTGTTGTGTTGCATTGTTCTGTCATGTATTTATTGTCTAGTTCAGTTGTGTCACTTGTGTGTGTCTAGTTTCTGTTAGGCTCTGCCTGAGACTCGCTGAGTCCTAAAGCCACTCTCTGTGCTAGGATCTGTTGTAACTTTGTGACATATATGAGAGACTCAAGAAAAAAAATTACTACTGTCATAATACAAAACTTATCCCTTAGAAAACAGTACAAATCCAATGGGAGAAAAAAACTTATAAAATAAAACTCTGAATAGAAGTCTAAAAATAATCACAGACAATATTCAGGAAATTACTCATAAATAGACCAGTCCAATACAAAGTCAAATCATATATTAGAATGGTTGAAACACTAACCTATTGGTTGCTTCAAATGTGAACGGTGTAAGATGTGCCCATTTCTTCACGCAACTAAAACAGGTGACTCATTTAAGATTTTACAGTTCATCAACTGTCAATCAACAGGAGTGGTGCACAAGATCAGTTGTGTCGGTGTTATGAAGTATGTGGGTAAGACCATGCATCAGCTGTGTAGAAGGATAAGGGAGCACTTGTTCGACATGTTAGGGATACCACTGTTGGCAGACATGTATGGTCTGTACACAATGGAGACATGGAGGTACTGCAGCTTACTTGACTTAGTGCAAGTTTTCCTGAGAAGAGGCAATTTGGATAGGATGTTTCTACAATGGTTGACATTTTGGATCCATAAACTTAGGGCGGTGACACCTCATAGTTTGAATGAACGGTTGAATTTCTGCTGTTATGTGACACAGTGGTAAGCTTGAGTGTCACTGTCATAAGTTAATTAGTTACCTCTCTCTGACAATTAGAGGGCACAAGAGGTATCAGCACACAGCATGACTAGTTTTCCAGTAGTGAGGGAGTTAACAGAGATGGTGCTGTGGATGCTGGGCGAAAAGGAGGCTATAGAAGTTTCTAGACAGAGAAGAGTCTAGGCCGTGTAGTCTAGTCCAGGGAGTGTGTGGCAGGTGGAAGGGTGCTACTGAAATGAGACAGAAACACTGACAGAAAAGACAGATTTCTGTGAGTGCTGTCATTATTGCACATGAGATAGTGAGAAAAGCAACCAGCGATCACAGCACAGGAGTGGCGGGATATGACTGGTGAAAACTCAGGTATCTGTGAGCTTATTACCCCCTTGTGTGAAGCAGCTAAACTGTGTGAATGCCAAGAAGCATCTAATTGCTGTTACCACTGATGTTTGATGAAGTTACTGTATTAAAAATGGACTTAAATAAATCCTGTTAAACTGCCCTACAGTGGAACCTGTTCTCTTGTGAAGTGCGCTGTAAAGAGGATAAATACAAGGGGCCCAACTCACTGACACCCTCCCACCACCTCAGAATCCAGAGGAACTCTTGATACCCCATGATGCTACCCTATCACAGTGGCGTGTGGATAACGGTTATATTTAGTTTATCAGTTTTGCATTTTCCTTATATCTTTGAGCTGTAGGTTAATGAATGTGATTGTATTCATTTCACTGCTTAGTTATTATTTTCCTTGCTCCCTGCATAATCATTTGTTTTTCATCCTTGCCTATGATTTATAGGGACCTCAGTTTTGTATTTACATGCGGTGATGTCCACTATTTACCAGTTCAAATGCTCACCTGCATTTGTTTGCCATATTTAAACTTCTATAATTGTAGGGTTTCTACTGTGCTCCATCCCTATAGAATGGCTTACAAGCATTCTGTATGTTGTCTTATCTACATTCCCGCCTCTTTTTGAGCAGACATAACCTGCTTTGCCTAGCCAGACCCAATGTGCATGACGTTCCTGGAGGGGCATGGGCTTTTAGAATGCACGGCCGTGCTTCCAGCTTACTCGGTTCAGGTGTATTGGATGCGCATTATCCAATAAGTATTTAGGTGAATCTCTTCTGTGGTCCGGTCTGCCATTCACATCTTGAACAGTAGGAAGGAGGAAACCATACGCTTTGCCCCTATCCCATTTTTCCACCACCATTATAGGTTTCCTGACGAGGTCTTCCTAATCGGTGTGGTTATTCCATATATTAGAAGTTAGTGTCAGCAATGTGCCCCACCAGCTAGCAAATTTGTCATTAAATTACATTTGATTATGAAGCTGGAGAGAAGGCCTCTATGTCAAAAGTTATGGTATAGCCACATTTGAGAAGATCTGGGGTCCCTGATTGGATTTCCCAGGCTTACCACCCAGGCCACTTTTGACAGACACAATCTCTTATCTGTGTCCAACTGTTAAGCATTAGATCACCTTATGCTCTTATGTCTACTTTTGCTTTTTGGATTTAACATGCTATGGGAGGGTTTTTGTTTTCTCTCTCTGGGGGTTGTATGGCATTACTATGCATCTGCTCCTTATTGTATCTGGAGTTTATTGTATGTATATCCTTTGACTTGTTAAAATGAAAGATTTGATTAAAAAAAGAAGTTTGGGTGGTACAGTACCCGACAGGGACACTGCAGTCCCACTGTTTCTCCGGTGTGAATAACTACCCTCAAGATGTCAATGGTAAGATTGTTCTTTTCTCTATTGGTGGATTTTGATTCATTCTAATATACAATTGGACTTACGAGTAATTTCCTGAATATTGTCTGTGATTAGTTTTAGACTAGCTATTAAGTTATATTTTACCATGTTTTTTTTCTCCAATTGGATTTGTACATATTTGAGAGACAGTGTCAGGAGACCCTATGTCCACTCTAGGGTTGACGGCCTTACTTGGGGTGTATTCGTGATGTTGTGTTCCACCAAGGGTTACGTAAGGTCAGCCGGATACAGTTTCACAGTTAACCCCTGTCCACATGAGCACAGGAAGATCCAGGGAGTGCGAGAGGATACCCCACTTGCCCACAACTCTGAACAGCTGAACCAGCACCAGTGAAACACAACTCTGCCAGTAGACTGCCACCAATTTCTCGTTAGTTATAAGCCTGGTCTGTTACAGACTTATAACCAGGCCAGAAACCGCCCGGGGGTACGATATATTGTTTTTTTGATTCAGTTGCATTTTTTTTGGATTTAGTTCTTTTAGATTTACAAGGCTTTTTACTGTATTGTGAGGGAAAGCAATAGGGCCCCACATGATCACCACTATCATGTTATTGATAAAACCATTATACCAAGACCAATTTCCAAACAACAACAATTTTAACAAAAACCACCGCAAGCGTGATAGCTAAGCCACCCCGGGGGAAGGGGGGAAAAAAAAAATCTAAGTACCCCCGTTTTTCACCAAGCCCCGCCGCAAAGCGGGAGGATTGCTGGGGGCTGAGGCTACCATTTCTCCCCCCTGCTGACTTGTTTTCGATGGCGGCCGAGTGCAGCTGGTACAGAGTCGTACCCGAGAATCTTATCTGGGCGGGCAGAAGGTCAGGGCGGCGGCAAGGGTTCGTGGTCTAGACGGAGAAAGGTCAGGGCAGGGGCAAGGTTGGGATCGAGAAACGACAGAGGTCGGGGTACACGGAGGGCGAAAAATACCTTTGGGAAACGCTTAGTAAGGCACGAGGCAACATAGATCCAGCAAGGGGGGGAATTTGGGAGGACCTTAAGAGGGGAAGCGCCTGGCAATTAGCCAATTATGGGGGGCGCGGCCCTTTTAAATCCTCGGAAAACGGCGCGCCGGCCAAACAGGGGCCCCGGCGCCCGGCCGGCCCCAGAGGCGGGGACAGCAGGGGGCGATTTTCGGGTGAGCCCGCAGGCGCGGATCCCCGGCTGCCCCGGGGCCGCGGGGCACCCGACCCGGTGGGGCCCCGGGGGGGCAGCCACGGGTCCCCCCCGGGGGCCGAGGAGGGGAGGGTACCACACAGTCCCCCCCTTAGGTCTCCCTCTTTTTTTAGGCTAAGGCTTACGGATAAGGTCTGGGTTTAGGATATTGGACTCCGGGTTCCCAACCTCCTTCGGGGCCAAAGCCCCCCCAAATCTAACAAGAAAAAAATGGGCTTACCCATTCAGTCAAAGATGTCCTTCACTTCAAATACATCGGGGATTCTAGCACAGGAGACGGACAGGCTCCTCGGGGAGAACCGGTTCGGGCCCAAAGAGCTTTGGGAGGGAACATAAAAGCGTTGGGGACCCAGAGATGGAGGCAGGCAGATTTTATAGGCCCCGGGGTTCATTGTCGAGAATTCGGGTCCCAAAAACCCGGGGCCCCAATTTATAGCTTGGGATTTTGGGGCATAGTAAGAAGAGAGCCACACTTTATCCCCTGGGAGAATGTTGGGGAAGGTCCCCCCTTTTTCACCGGGTTTTCATACGGGTTTAAGCCGGGAGTAAGGCTGTCGGGTCTCTCCCCAAATATCCCTGATACCCTAGCCTGGTTGTCCCAGCGGGAACCCAAGGTGGGGGCCAGGGGGAGGGGAGGGCGCGGGAGGACGGCCAAGACCACCAGGAAGGAAAACGGCCATTTTTCGGAGTCCCCGAATTATATGAGAACGGGGCCCAAAAGACGCAATTGGGGCCCGGTCCCGCCCCGGGGACACGAAGTGCCGGAACCCCCCCAAAGATCTGGTTTACCCTCCCACCTGCCCTTTTTGTCTGGGGATGATATGCAGAAGAGAAATTGCTTGATTTGAAACCCGGGAAAAACAAACAGAGGCCGAATTTGAGACAAATTGGACGCCTCGGTCGGAGACGTTGGGGGGATGGTAGACCCTGCAGACGAAAGATGTATGGGAAGTTTCCTCCCAAATTGGGGACAGAAGGGAGCCAGAAGCGGCACAAAGGGGGACATTTAAAAAAATCGGTCAGTGCCCACCCAGAGACTGAGTTTGAAGAAGGAGAAGGTCCGTGATAAAGTCCTGTCATGTGGTCCAGGGACTCTGGAATGGGCCGAGGGAACCAAAGGGAAAACCGGGGGCCTAGGGCGAGGGACCTTGTTTTGGGCACATGTGGTGCAGGGGCGAAGTCCTTGACGCTTGGGAGCAGGTTGGCCACCAGTAGTGACGCGAGATGAGGACGAGGATTTCCGTACGCCGGGTGGCCGCCAGAAGAGAGCTACCCCCCAACCCAAAATCCCCTCCTGAGCGCGGGACGCCGTGGGTTCTGCCCAAGGAACGTTCCCCGGAATCCAAGGACCAACATGAATCAGCCGTTCAGACTTAGATGTGCGTGACACCGCCCTCCCCGGTGTGCAGACGCGGGGAAGGGCGTGCCTTGATATTTTTTTCCGGGCCGGGTCGGAAGTGTTCTTAAATCAAACGCAAAAGAAAAGACCAGCGGGCCTGGGAGGGTTCAAAACGCGAGCGTCGGAGGTATGGAGTTTTTTTATGGTCTGTGAAACGCCCAAACAGGTGCCGAGCTCCTAAAAATGTCGCCACTTTCCGGGGCCTTTTTTGGCCAACTTTTCCCCGGTTCCCCCAATGGTAAAACATTCCGCCGAGGGAAAAGGGTCTTTAAAAAAAAACCACATTGACGGTCTGCCTTTAGGGCCCTTCGGGTCGGCAGCCCCGGCCCCATGGAAGAGGCCCCACCTAAAAGGCTAGGGTCTTTTGGATAGGGGGGCCAAAATGGGGTGGGGGAATACTGTCTTCAGACTGGAGAAGCTTCTTGGGCCGGGGGTCCACTCTCGGTTACATTTTTAATGGGTGAGAGCCCGAAGGGAGCCCCCAAAGCGAAAGGAATGGGGAAATAGCTGGAGTAGTTGGGAATCCAAGAAACGTTGAATCCCCCCGGAGACTGAAGGTCGGGCCATGTGGATGCGGAGAGTTTTTAGCCGGGGGTCCATCGCAGACCTCGATTGGAAACTATGTCCCCAAGGAAAGGGAAGGCTGGCCTGGTGGAACCGACATTTTCCCCAGCTTGGCATACAGGGTTTGCCCCGCGGGCTCGAAAAACTGGCGACTTGTCCCATGGGACTGGGTGCAGGGGGAAAAAATCAGGATGCTGTCCAAGTTAAAAATCCAGGTGTAAAGCAAGTCCCCCAAACACGTCGTTTACGAACTCCCAAATACCGGGGGATGCATACCGAAGGCATCCAATACTCAAAATACCCTCCCTGTGTTGAAGCCGTTTTCCACTCATCCCCTTCGCGTATTTGAGAGGTTATAGGCTCCTCAGGGCTAATTTAGAAAACCTTGGGGTCCCGGAGGCGATCAAATAGCTCAGAGATCGGGGGAGAGGGGGGGTTTCTTCACCTGATCTTGGTTTAGCCCCCCTGTAGTCAAACACGGGGGAAGAAACCATTTTTTTCTGGGGCGAAGAAAAACCCCCCCCGGGGGGGAGGAAGCTTGTGTATAAAACCCCTTTGACAAATTCTCCTGGTAAAGGGGCCCACATGGGCCCGGGGGTCGGGGCAAGACAGAGGGTAACCCTACCCCGAGGAGGACTGGTTCCGGGGGGAGGTGTAGGGCAGTCCCTATGGCCATGGGTGGGACCCTTCTCCCTGTTTCTCCCCAGAAGACTCTCCAAAATCCTGGTATCCACTGGCAGACCCTTCAGAGACTTGATAGACGACGGGGAGGGGGCGATGGACACCGGGCGAGGTACCACCAAACAGAATCCGCACTCGTTCCCCAACCAGGGGCTTCACCTGCTTCCCCAACAATGCAGGGGGTGACTTGCAGCCAGGGGAGCCCCAAAAGGGCGCCGAAGCGCCGAGGCAGGACATGAAAGGGGATCTTCTTGGGAGGACCCCTCACGGAGGGGCCCGGCCCGGGTGATGAACAGAATGAGTCACTGAGAAGCCCCCACTTAGGATGAGTAAACAAGGGCTTCTCCAGGGGGTTCTGGGGAAGCGATACGTGACACCAGGGAGGCGTGAAAAAAGTTCCCGGGAGAGCCGGTCCCCGGGAGGCAGGGTCCGGAACATGACCAGAACCGTCGTTTCTTTTTACCGAACAACAGCCCTGGAGAGGAAGAGTGAGCACCCAGGGACGCCTTCCCCACGCCACCTAGGTCACGTTTCCCGACCCCTGGGATGCTGCGGACAACTCCTACGGAAATGGTCCGGGGCTGGCCATAGAGACAAAAAGGGTTTTCCTCCGGGGCGGACCCGCTCCCCTCCCCCCAAGGGGCCCGGTCCACCGCAGGGTTTTCCCCTGTACGAACTGTGTGGGGGGCAGCGGGGGCCTTGGAAAAGGGGGCCAAGCGAGGTGACGGGGAGGCGTGCCGAGCCACGCTCTTGGGACTCCTGCTGTCCCCCCCTGAACCGCACGTAATGGGGTAGCCCAAAGGATAATTCGCACAAAAGGGGAAAGGGAAATTCTTGCCGCAAGTGCCTTTTTTCTGCTTGACAACCCCTTTTTGAACGTGGGCAGAAGCCGCGTTCCCTGACGCTCGGGGCTAGGTGCAGAACTGGACCCAATCCCCAACGGAGGGGCCCCTTGGCGTAGGGTTTGTAGGCTTCTCCGCGAAGTTTCTCGCGCAGGCCCTGAAAACGCTGCGGAATTCATGAGGAAAAAACCGTAGTCTTTTGGTCCAGGGGCTTCCGGGCCCAAAGGGGTGTCGCCCAGGAGGGCCCTTTCTGGGTACAGGCTCACCACGAAAGCCACCTTTCGCCCTTTCAGTGGGGAACTGACCCGGGGCCCTCAGCTCCACGTGCAGGGGACTCGTAATAAAGCCTCTGCGAGTTCGAGTCCCTGTCCCAAAATTGGGGGGTAGAGGAAACGAAGCTTGGACCCCCCAGTTGCCAGCGGGACGGCCGAAGGGGAAATTTGGGAAACCACTGGTGAAGGGCAGGGTTGGCGCTGGGCGGCCAGGGAATTGTGCATATGGCGGGACAGCGACCCAATTTCTGTGCCTGTTTTGCGATCTGCTGCGACTGTTGGGCCCACAATGTTCGTGAGTCCCAGCTTGGCAAGGGGACCTTGGCGGGGTCCCGGGGATCTAACTGAACGGTGGGGGTGGGGCCCTTGGACCCCGCAAGCGATATAGCAAGCCACGCCAGGGGGAAAGGAAAACGAAATAGCCCCCGGTTTTTTCAGAAAGCCCCCGCAAAGGGGATGGACTTGCGCGCGTGAGGCTACCCGGTCATCCCCCCTGACGTGACTTGCTTTCAAAGGCGGCCCAGGGGGCACGGGGTACAGAGTCGTATCCGAGAATCTTAGTCGTGGGCAGGCGAAGGTCAGGGGAGGCGGCAATGGTTCGGTCGTAAAGGGAGGGAAGGGCAGGGCAGGCGGGAGGGTTTTGGGGTCAGAAACGTAGCGAGGGTCTGGTAAAAAAACGGAGGGCGAGAATACAATTAGGAAAGCTTTTGCCCAAAGGGCCCAGGCAACATAGATCCGCAAGGGGGATGTGGGGACGTGACTTTAATTGGGGGGAAGCGCCTGGCAATTAGCCAATTATCGGGGGGCCTGGCCCCCTTTAAAAACCTCGAAACGAGCGCCCCCCTTAGGGCACGGGCACGGCCGGCCCCCGACGGCAGAGGGGGCGGACAGAAAAGGAGCAGGTCAGGTGAGTCCCCGGCAGGCGCGGGCCCCCGGCTCCTCCCGGGGCCAGCGGGGGCACCCACCCTGGGGGGCGCCCGGGGGGCGGCCGCGGGGCACCCCGGCCCCGGGCCCAGGACGGAGGGTACCGCGACACTAAAATAAAAAAACATCATCACCACTATAAAGCTGTTAACTAATACCATCATATTGTCACTGAATATAATTCATTACAATAACACCAATATTACTGTGTCCAATAGTGGAAATACCAATGCATTATTTTTAGTGATAAATTTACGTCTTGCTGATATCCCTTTCCCGTTCCCTTTTCTTCTCCCCCCCCAACCCAAAAGTTTTACTTCCCTTTCCCAACCCCACCCTGCAGAATTCACCACAAACACCTAGACTCCTCCCTTTTTTATCACCTCCTACCCCTCCCGTCCCCTTGGGAAAAAAATTTCCCTTCATATGCCCCAAAATTTTAAAAAAATTACCCCCCTTGGTGCTCAGGAAT
>JAODAL010037535.1:0-40263 GCA_025379985.1 Phyllomedusa bahiana
GTGAGGGCCCTGTCGAAAGAGCTTAAAATTAAGAGGGTCCGGGGGGAAACAAAGAGGGAAAGTGCTAAATTTACAAGGGCCCCAGCATGCTTTATAAATATGGGGAGGTTTCATAAAAATTTGGGTGAACCTGCCCCATGACTGTCATCTATATAAGAAAAGTGCCTGTGAGTCCCCTCTGTGGGGAGTGCAAATGTATGTGATAGAGGGTGGGGTTTTTTGAAATTAGGGATCTGGTAGGCCTGCCTGAAAAGTGTGCTTTCGGGGACACTCTTAAAACTGCGAAGGCTGGGATTGTGCCTGATTGTAGTGGTAGGATGTTCCGAGAAGGGGTGAGCACGTGCAAAATTTGAAGGGGGCGGGTGGTTGGATGATTGTAGTCTGTGTTTGATGCCCGTGTGAGTGGAGGAGGGGAGGGTTTTAGCAGAGTGGGGAGGTTGTATGGGGGTGCAGAAATGTGGAGGCTTTATGGGTGAGAGTTATGAGTTATGCGTATTTGTGCGGAGGGGAAACCCAGTGGAGCGAGTGCAAGGGTAGAGGCATCAGTATGGGCGGGGAAAAAAAGGACAACCCTGGCTGCTGCATTCGGGGCGATTGGAGAGGGGAGAGTTTCGAGGGGGAGACGAAAAGCAAGGAGTTGATAGTCAAGCGAGAATGAAAAAGGGCGTAATGAGATTTTTGAGTTGTTTCCACAGTGAGAAAAGGACGGATTTGGAGATGTTCTTAGGTGCAGGTGACAGGAGGGGCAAGGGATTGGTATTGGGGGAAGCAGATCGGGTCTAGAATAACCCAAAGAACCCCGGGCCTGCCCCTAGGAGTTATGGTGATGCCACACACTGAGAGAGAAAACAGAGGGGGTTGGTTAGTAGTTTGGGGAAAAAAAACAAAAAGTTCGGTTTTGGTGAGGTTTAGTTGTAGTAGGGGGAGGACATATGTCAGAGACGCGGACGCAGTCATGGTGTTTTTTTTTATCAGGGGAGGAGTGAGGTCACGGGAGGAGGTGTATAACTGAGTGTATCAGCGTAGGATGGTCGGAAAAACCCAAAACTACTGATGGTTTGGCCAATGGGGGCTGTTTAGATTGAGAAAAGGAGTGGACCAAGAAATAACCCCTGAGGGACCCCCACGGAAGAGGGAGAGGAGAGGAAGTAGAAACCCGCAAATGAGAATGAAAAAGCGGTCAGAGAGGGAGGAAGAGGCCAAAAGAGAGCGGGTGTCCTGGAGGCCAAAGGTGTGACTGTGAGGAGAAGTTGGTGATCCACAGTGTCAAATGCTGCAGAGAGTCCGAAGAACCAACAAAGAGTATTTGCCCCGAGATTTTTTTGCAGTGTGGAGATCGTTAGGGATTTAATAGAGCAGTTTTGTGGGTGTAGGGTGGGAAACCTGTTGTAGAGGGTCCCGAAGAGAGTTAGCAGGAAATACAGATTAGGCGAGAGTAGGGCAAGCGTTCCAGAAGTTTAGAGTATCATCTATCTATATTATCTATCTATTACTAAACTATCTATTATCTATCTCAATCTATCTATCCCATATCTATTATCTATCTCTATCTATCTATCTTTATCTTTTCCTATCTATGTATCTATCATCTATCTATCTATCTATCTATCAAATTATCTCAATTATTATCTATCTATCTATTCTATCTATTATTATCTATATATTATCTCATATCATCTATTATCTTCTATCTAATCTATCTATTATTATCTATCTATCTATTTATTATCTCATATCTATCTATCTATCTATCTTCATCTATTATCTATCTATTCTATCTCATATCTATCTTCTATTATTATCTATTATCTATCTTTATATCTATCTCATATCTTCTATCTCATATCTATCTATTATCATCACTATCTATTATCTATCTCTCTCATATCTATTATTATCTATCTATCTATTTATCTCAATCTATTATCTCATATCTATCATCTTTCTCATATTTCTATCTATCGAAATCTATTATTATTATCTATCTTATCCATTCTATCTATTATCTATCTATTAATCATTTCTATCTCATATCTATCTATCTCATATTATCTATCTAATTATTTTTTTTCATATTATCTAATATCTTTATCTATTATCTCCTATCTATCATCTCATATCTATCTATTAATATCTATCTATCTATTCATTCTATCTATCATCTATCTATTAACTCATATCTTCTATCTATCTCATTCTATCTATCTATCTATCTATTATTTTTTTATGCATATCATCTATCTTTCATATCTATCTATCTATCTCATATCTATCAAATCTCATATTATCTATTATTATCTATCTATCTATTCTATCTTTTATCGCATTTCTATTATCTATCATCTATTCATATTATCTATCTCATATTATCTATCTATCTATCTATCTATTATTATTATCTATCTATCTTCTAATCTATCTATCTATCCATATTATCTTCTATCTTTCTTCATTTTTATTATCTATCTATATCTATCTATCTATCTATCTATCTATATCCATTCATATCTTCTATCTATCTATTATCTTCTATCTAATTATATTCATATCTATTTCTATCTCATATCTATCTATCTATCTCATTCTTCTATCTATCTATCTATCTATCTATATCTATCTATCTATCTATCTTCTATCTATCTCATTTTATCTATCTATCTATCTATCTATTATCTTTTATCTATCTTTTATCTATCTATCTATCTATCTATCTATTTCCCTGGTTTGTTTGTTTTTCCCCTTCCCGGGAAATTTCTTTTTGCGGTAGAAATTCGGGAAGGTTCAGTATCCCCCAAAAGGGGCCGGGGCCCCCAGCCGATGGCGGAGACCACCCGACAGTTCCTGATGTCCGATAAGCCGCTGCACCTGGAGGCGTCACTGGATAAGGAGGTGACTGCGGCTCTGCTCTTAATAAGATCTAGAACATTCTGTGTTATCAGATATTTCTGGAAAATGAGTTTATATTCTTAGACTCCTGTCAGACTCAGGTCTAATGTTGGGGAAGGAAGTGACCGGGATGGTTGGATTTGACCTCAGTGAGATCATAGCTCTGACCTCTGACCACTGCTCCCCCCAAACTCCAGTGAATTGACACAGTTGGCCCTATCTCTGCTTGCTGAATGCTCTGCTCACCTAGATCTGCAGGTGTCACTGCTGGTGTCTGGCGCCATCTACAGGCAGCACTGAGTGCTGCACCCATTTCCCTCTACCCTCTCTAATGATTTCAGGGGACGCTTGTGGATTCATTTTGCATCATTGTTGTTTTCTGCAGATTTATTACCACGGGGAACCCATCAATGTGAACGTCCACGTCACCAACAACACAAACAAGACTGTGAAGAAGATCAAGATCTCAGGTGCTGCCCCCTGCTGTAGAGACCGGGCAGGGTCAGACGGGTCTATGTCACATTCTCTTCACTTTACATCCTTTGTATACTACAGGGACAGGTGTGCTGGAGTTACACATCGTGCCTGTGCAGGCCACCCCCATGGACAGATCTATTTATCTCATATCTGTCTGTCTGTCTCACATCTACATTGAAGAAAATAATTACTTAATCCCTTGCTGATTGTGTAAGTTTCCCATTGACAAAGACATGAGCAGTCTATAATTTTAAGGGTAGGTTAATTTTAACATTGAGAGATGGAATATCCAAAATAAAATCCAGAAAATCACATTGTATAAATGATATAAATGTATTTGCATTTTGCTGAGAGAAATAAGTATTTGACCCCCTACCAACTATTAAGAGTTCTGCCTCCTACAGACCAGTTAGACTCCTAATCACCTCGTTACCTGCATCACAGACACTGTCTTACATAGTCTCCTTTATAAAAGACTCCTGTCCACAGACTCAATCAGTCAGACTCTAATCTCTACAACATGGGCAAGACCAAAGAGCTTTCTAAGGATGTCAGGGACAAGATCATAGACCTGCACAAAGCTGGAATGGGCTACAAAACCATCAGTAAGATGTTGGGTGAGAAGGAGACGACTGTTGGTGCAATAGTAAGAAAATGGAAGAAATACAAAATGACTGTCACTCGCCATTGATCTGGGGCACCTGCAAAATCTCACCTCGTGGGGTCTCCTGGATCATGAGGAAGGTGAGAGATCAGCCTAAAACTACACGGGGGGAAAACTTGTGATGTCTCAAGGGCAGCTGGGACCACAGTCACCAAGAAAACCATTGGTAACACATTTACGCCTTAAAGGGTGTAAATCCTGCAGTGCCCACAAGGTCCCCCTGTTCAAGAAGGCGCATGTGCAGGCCCGTCTGAAGAAAGCGCATGTGCAGACCCGTCTGAAGAAGGCGCATGTGCAGGCCCGTCTGAAGAAGGCGCATGTGCAGACCCGCCTGAAGAAGGCGCATGTGCAGACCCGCCTGAAGAAGGCGCATGTGCAGGCCCGTCTGAAGAAGGCGCATGTGCAGGCCCGTCTGAAGAAGGCGCATGTGCAGGCCCGCCTGAAGAAGGCGCATGTGCAGGCCCGTCTGAAGAAGGCGCATGTGCAGACCCGCCTGAAGAAAGCACATGTGCAGGCCCGTCTGAAGAAGGTGCATGTGCAGGCCCGTCTGAAGAAGGCGCATGTGCAGGCCCGTCTGAAGTTTGCCAATGAACACCTGGATGATTCTGGGAGTGATTGGGAGAAGGTGCTGGGGTCGGATGAGACAAATATTGAGCTCTTTGACATTAACTCAATTTGCTGTGTTTGGAGGAAGAGAAATGCTGCCTAGGACCCAAAGAACACCTTCCCCACTGTCAAGCATGGAGCGGGAACATTATGTTTTGGGGGTGTTTCTCTGCTAAGGGCACAGGACTACTTCACCGCATCAATGGTAGAATGGATGGAGCCATGGACCGTAAAATCCTGAGGGACAAACTCCTTCCCTCCTCCAGAACATTAAAAATGGGTTGTAGCTGGGTCTTCCAGCAAGACAATGACCCAAAACATACAGCCAAGGCAACAGAGGAGTGGCTCAGAAAGAAGCACATTAAGGTCATAGAGTGGCCTAGCCAGTCTCCAGACCTTATTCCCTTAGAAAATTTATGGAGGGAGGTGAAGCTCTGAGTTGCCAAGCGACAGCCTCAAAATCTTAATGACTTAGAGATGATCTGCAAAGAGGAGTGGAGCAAAATCCCTCCTGACATGTGCGCAAACCTCATCATCAACTACAAAAAACATCTGACTGCTGCGCCTTCCAACAAGGGTTTTGCCACCAAGTATTGTATAAATCTTGTTTGCCAGAGGGATCAAATACTTATTTATCACTGCAAAATGCAAATTAATATAATTTATACAATGTGATTTTCTGGATTTTATTTTGGATATTCTCTCTCAATGTTAAAATTAACCTTCCCTTAAAATTATAGACTGTTCATGTCAGTGGGAAACTTACACAGTCAGCAAGGGATCAAATACTTATTTCCTTCACTGTTTCTATCTCATATCTATCTATCTCATATCTATCTATCTATCTCATATCTATCTATCTATCTATCTATCTAACTATCTATCTATCTCATATCTATCTAACTATCTAACTAACACATATCTATCTATCTATTTATCTAACTATCTATCTATCTATCTCTCTCATATCTATCTACTATCAATCTCTCTATCTATCTCCCATAAATCTATCTATTTATCTATATATCTATCTCATATCTATCTATCTCATATCTATCTATCTATCTATTATTATCCCATCTCATATCTATCTATCTTCTATCTTTCTCATATCTTATCTATCTATCTATCTATATATCTATCTATCTATCTATCTATCTCTCATATCTATCTATCTATCTCATATCTATCTATCTATCTCATATCTATCTATCTATCTATCTATCTATCTCATATCTATCTATCTATCTATCTATCTATCTATCTATCTCATATCTATCTATCTATCTCCTATCTATCTATCTATCTCCTATCTATCTATCTCCTATCTATCTATCTATCTATCTATCTATCTCCTATCTATCTATCTATCTATCTCATATCTATCTATCTCATATCTATCTATCTATCTATCTATCTATCTATCTCATATCTATCTATCTATCTATCTATCTCATATCTATTATCTATCTCCTTTTCTATTATCTATCTCCTATTATCTATCTAATCTCCTATTCTATCTATCTATCTAATCTATCTATATCTATCTATTTTTCACCTATCTTTCTATCTACTTTCTATCTATCTATCTATCTATCTATCTCCTATCTATTATCTATCTATCTATCTATTCAACTCTATCTATCTATCTCCTATCTATCTATCTATCTCCTATCTATCTCCTATCTCCTATCTATCCTATTCATATTATCTTTCTATCTATCTCATATCTATCTATCTATCTATCTCATATTTATCTATCTATCTCATATCTATCTATCTGTCTATCTATCTATCTATCAATCACACAAACAAGGCTCCGGTGCTTCCTTCCACTCTTCTGTAGATGGAGAGACTGTGTCAGCCTTAGTTCTGTACTGCATTAGCCAACAGGTTTTTATAGGGTAAATATAGCGCACGTGCAAGCTACACCCATGGAATGAAAATGGCTGCTGTGGGGTGCTTGTGGCCCAGATTCTTAGTACTTACATCTCAGCACCAGGTTTACTCCAGACTCGCTGATTTCTATAACTGCTGCTATACGTCGCATTTCACGCTTGTGTCTCCGCAGTGCGCCAGTACGCCGACATTTGCCTCTTCAATACAGCCCAGTACAAGTGCCCGGTAGCAGTGGAGGAAGCTGAGTGAGTACATGTCCTTATTGGTGGCTCCTGTCTGATCCATACAATCACCACAGTTATCACCTCATTCTGTTTTATACTCCAGTCACCTCCAGAGCTGCAGTTACAGGTCTTTGGGTTCCTGTTACATGAGTCTCCAGCATCTCAGGAGCTTTCATACAATTACATAAGCCCTACATTGCCATGTCTGACTGCATAATATGGGCAGACTGCAGCAACCAAGACATGTGACTGCAGCTTTGGCTGTGACTGGAGGAGAATGTGTGATATAACTCAAGGCAATGTATAGAGAACATGACTCAAGCTGTTTATAGAGTCTTCAATCTTTGTCTTGTCTCCTTTCAGCAATGATGTGGTCGCGCCCAGCTCCACGTTTTGCAAGGTTTACACTCTGACCCCCTTCTTGGCCAACAACCGGGAGAAGCGCGGCCTGGCACTGGACGGGAAGCTGAAGCACGAGTACACCAACCTGGCATCGAGTACTCTGTGAGAAGCCCCCCAAACCTTCTCCTCTCACCCACATACAATGTGCACTGACCTATGCCTCAGCCTGAGATGGGGAATAGAAGGACCCCTGTGCAGGAGCAGCACAAGGGCCCCTGTGCGAGAGCAGTATAAGGGGCCCCTGTACTGGAGCAGTATAAGGGCCCCTGTGCATGAGCAGTATAAGGACCCCTGTGCAGGAGCAGTATAAGGGCCCCTGTGCAGAGCAGTATAAGGACCCCTGTGCAGAGCAGTATAAGGACCCCTGTGCAGGAGTAGTATATGGGCCCCTGTGCAGGAGCAGTATAAGGGGCCCTGAAAAAAAAAAAACAGTATAAGGGGCCCCTGTGCAGAGCAGTATAAGGGCCCCTGTGCAGAGCAGTATAAGGACCCCTGTGCAGGAGCAGTGTAAGGGCCCCTGTGCAGGAGCAGTATAAGGACCCCTGTGCAGAGCAGTATAAGGACCCCTGTGCAGGAGCAGTATAAGGACCCCTGTGCAGGAGCAGTATAAGGGCCCTGGAGAGCGTATAAAGGGCCCCTGTGCAAAAGCATTTTGGGCCCCTGTGCAGGAGGTGTAAGGGCCCCTGTGAGAGCTATAAAACCCCTGGCAGGAGCGTATAAGGGGCCCTGTGCGGAGTAGTAAAGGGCCCCCGTGAGGAGCAGTATAAGGGCCCCTGTGCAGAGCAGTATAAGGACCCCTGTGCAGGAGCAGTATAAGGGCCCCTGTGCAGGGGGAAATATAAGGGCCCTGTGCAGGAGAGTATAGGGACCCCTGTGCGGAGCGTTAAAGGGGCCCGTGCAGGAGCATATAAGGGCCCTGTGGGGCAGTTAAGGACCCCTGGCGGAGCGTATAAGGGGCCCCGTGCAGGAGTAGTTAAGGGGCCCTGTGCAGGAGCAGTATAAGGGGCCCCTGTGCAGGCGTTAAGGACCCCCCCGGGGAGGGGTATATAAGGGCCCCTGTGCAGGAGCAGTATAAGGACCCTGGCGGAGTGTTAAGGGGGCCCTGGCGGGCATATAGGCCCCTGTGCAGGAGTAGTATAAGGGGGCCCTGTGAGGAGTTGTATAAGGACCCTGGCGGAGCATATAAGGACCCCTGTGCAGGAGCAGCATAAGGACCCCTGTGCAGGAGCAGTATAAGGGACCCTGTGCAGTATGAGGGCCCCTGTACAGGAGCAGTATAAGGGCCCCTGTGCAGTATAAAGGGCCCCCGTCAGGACAGTATAAGGGCCCCTGTGCAGTATAAGGGCCCCTGTGCAGGAGTAGTATAAGGACCCCTGTGCAGGAGCAGTATAAGGGCCCCTGTGCAGGAGCAGTATAAGGGCCCCTGTGCAGGAGTAGTGTAAGGGCCCCTGTGCAGGAGTAGTATAAGGGCCCCTGTGGTGTATAAGGGCCCCTGTTTTGTATACGCGCCCCTCTGCAGTCTCACGGCCCCTGTACAGGAGCAGTATAAGGCCCCTGTGCAGTAGTATAAGGGCCCCTGTGCATATAAGGGCCCCCCGTACAGGAGGTTTAAGGGCCCCTTAAGGGAGTATAAGGCCCTGTCGTAGTATAAGGGCCCCTGTGCAGTATAAGGACCCCTGTGCAGGAGCAGTGTAAGGACCCCTGTGCAGGAGCGGTTTAAGGGCCCCTGTACAGGAGCAGTGTAAGGACCCCTGTGTAGTATACGGGCCCCTGTAGTATAAGGGCCCCTGTGCAGTATAAGGGCCCCTGTACAGGAGGAGTGTAAGGGCCCCTGTGCAGTATAAGGGCCCCTGTGCAGGAGCAGTGTAAGGGCCCCTGTACAGGAGCAGTGTAAGGGCCCCTGTACAGGAGCAGTAAAAGGGCCCCTGTACAGGAGCAGTATAAGGACCCCTGTGAGGGCGTATAAGGGCCCTGTGCAGGGCAGTGTAAGGCCCCCGTGCGAGCTGTAAAAGGACCCTGTGCAAGAGCGTGTAAGGGGGCCCCCTGTCAGGAGCGGAAAGGGCCCCTGTACAGGAGCAGGTAAGGACCCCTGTGCGGGAGAAGTGAAAAGGGCCCCGACGGAGCGGAAAGGACCCTGTGAGGAGCGTTAAGGCCCCTGTACAGGAGCAGTGTAAGGACCCCTGTGCAGGAGCAGTATAAGGGCCCCTGTGCAGGAGCAGTGTAAGGACCCCTGTGCAGAGCAGTATAAGGACCCCTGTGCAAGAGCAGTGTAAGGGCCCCTGTGCAGGAGCAGTGTAGGGGCCCCTGTGCAGGAGCAGTGTAAGGGCCCCTGTGCAGCAGGTTTTCACTATCCCACCATAGACTCCTCCACATACTTCTCTATAACAATGTATCATTAACCTGAGCCATGTAACCAGTAGCTCCGTCCCTTGCATGTAATGTACTGGTCTGGGGGGGCCGTAGCTTCTAGCTGTTTTTAGGGTGACAATGGCCCCCTTGTCTCCTGGCCCTTCTGCAGCTGCCATGATGGTGTAGATGGCTGTCTACCTCTAAACTGTTGTATTCTCATGGCTGTCATCAAATAACTAAGACCACGGACTCCTCATTATGGGGTCAGTGTGAGAATGGCCTGTGACCTCCATCACTCTCACACACAGGTGATCTCATGCTGTCAATTTACCATTCCAGGAATACCTAAAACAACAACCCCCATCCTCTCTGCCCTTGTAGAACACTTCTCCCTGACACCGGTCTCCTGCTGCTTCTTCCACAACCCAATATATACTACAACCCCCATCCTCCCTGCCTTGTAGTGCAGGAACAATATTGAGCATGTCCTGTAAATCACCGATGCAGTACATTTTAATTATTGTGTCATCTTTAGTTCCAGTTCCTGAGCAGCTATGGTCATTCTCACTCTTACTATCATCTGAGAATATGTACTGTAGACATAGTGCAGGAGCAGTGCCTTAAGAGTAATAATTACTTCAGATGACATCTTTCCTATAATAACTATTGTTGCAATGCCTGGGATCTGCTATGGTCATTCTCACTCTTACTATAAGCTGAGAATATCAGAGGAATACTACAGGTCCCAGCATGTCCTTGTACTGTGGACATAATGCAGGAGCGGTAACATTACCTTAGTGATGAAATGGGCTTTTAGATAACTCATTTTAAAAATTTTGCATTGCCTGGTCATTCTCACATTACTTTTTGAGAATATCTGCAGAATCCTATAGTTCTCACCATGTCCTTGTACTGTGGAGATCGTGCAGGAGCATTACCTTAGTGATGAGAATGACTCCATTAATATAATGATTATTACATGTCCTTGTACTGTAGACATAGTGAAGGAGCATTACCTTAAAAGTAATAATTACTTCAGATAACATCATTCCTGTAATGATTATCACAACGCCTGGGATCTGCTATGGTCATTCTCACTCTTACTATAAGCTGAGAATATCAGAGGAATACTACAGGTCCAGATGCCCTTTTCTTTTAGGGCACAAAAGAGGAGCGGTACATTACCCTTTGTGATGAGAAGACTTTAGATAAAAAACATTACTTTAATTATTAATTGCCTGGTCTTCTCACTCTTACTACAAGCTAAGAATATCTGCAGAGTCCTATAGGTCTCACCATGTCCTTGTACTGTGGGGATCGTGCAGGAGCATCACCTTAAAAGTATTAATTACTTCAGATAACATTCCTATACTGAATATTACAATGGCTTTGCATCAGGTCATTCTCACTCTTACTATAAGCTGAGAATATCGGAGGAATACTACAGGTCCCAGCATGTCCTTGTATTGTAGACATCGTGCAGGAGCGGTAACATTACCTTAGTGATGAGAATTACTTTAAATGACATCATCATTATAACTATTATTACAACTCCTGGGCTCATCTTTGGTCATTCTCATTCCTACTGTAAACTGAGAATATCTGAAGAGTCCTATAGGTCTCATCATGTCCTCGTACTGTAGACATAATGCAGGAGCGGTAACATTACCTTAGTGATGAGAATGACTTCAGATAACATCATTACTATAATTATTGCATTGCCTGGTCATTCTCACTCTTACTGCAAGCTGAGAATATCTGCAGAGTCCTATAGTTCTCACCATGTCCTTGTACTGTAGAGATCGTGCAGGAGCATTACCTTAAAAGTAAAAATTACTTCAGATTACATCATTCCTGTAACGATGATTACAACACCTAGGATCAGCTGTGGTCATTCTCACGCTTAATATAAGCTGAGAAGGTCTGAGAAGTACTACAGGTCCCAGCATGTCCTTGTATTTTAGACATAGTGCAGGAGCATTACCCCAGTGATGAGAATTACTTAAGATGACATCATCTTTATAACGATTATTACAACTCCTGGGTTCATCTTTGGTCATTCTCACTCCTACTGTAAACTGAGAATATCATAGGATCCATATACTCTGACCTCCACCCCTTGTACTCCTAGTATGCATGATGTTTGAAATCTACACCTTCAAACAAGTAAGCTAGCGGGCCTTAAAGACCCGGGTTATGCATATTAGGGTTTTAATCCCAAGACTTTCTTATACTGCGGCCCATGTTCTCTGGAGAACACGGTGATATGAGATTGTCCCCAGGTCATTCTCATTACTATGATTAGCAAACCCACCAGTTCCGGAGAAGTTTCCAAGTTTCTTCATATGTTCTACAGGTCTTGTTTAAGGAATGGGGACCACAAAGAGATGCCGTCCCTCACATGGTTGGGCTACACTCTCACAACTGTATGTTCTCCAGTCATGGGCCCAGAATAAGTGATGGGACCCTCCTATCTTTGGTTGGATGACTCTTGACTTTCCAATTTCAGGTTGCGGGATGGAGCCAACAAGGAGATCCTTGGAATTATCGTCTCCTACAAGGTCACAGTGAAGCTGGTGGTGTCCCGAGGAGGGTAAGCTTTCAGTAGGATTTCACATATCTCTTACTTTTCGGGCTACGGATCTGAAGTTCGGTGTCTAGGGGCAGGAAACATTTGGCCGGGCTCTAGGACTTTGTTACTATAGAATGTGATTAACCTAAGGTTAGTGTGAGAATGACCCGCGGGACCCCCAGTCATTCTCACCCCAGCAGACATTGAGGATCGGTTGTGGTCACTGTTTCTTTGCTGCATTGGGCAGGCCAGCTTTGACAGTCTAACAATGTGACAGCTCTCCCGTGAGTCCGGGGGATCTCCTCTATTTGCGGGAGTCTCCGGGACGTTCCGGAAGAGTTGGCTTGTGTGCCATAGACAAGCAAATAGATAAATCCAAGCTTCCCTGGCGCCAATCACATTGAAACAGCAGCCAACTGGGGAAACCGGGGAATAGGATAGGCCGTCAGTATTACAGCCATAGACATCCCCTTTAAATCTCCATATAATGATGAGCAACATGTAAAACCATTGCTTGAATAATCTTGTATTATACTCCAGTCACACCCAAAGCTGCAATCACAATGTTACAGTACTAGTGTCCTAATAGCTTCCAGGCTGTTGGGCTACACAACTAAACACCAGACCCGTTCTAGCTCCTTGTCTACAAGACGGGGTGCAGGGCTGCCATCAGTCACCTACAACCAAATCAAATGGGGCCCCCACCAATCACTAGTTCCTATTTTTTAACATATCAGTGGGCCCCTTATTGATTAGGGCCCCTGACAAGAGTACTGCCTGTACTGTCCTATTGGCACCCCTGACGTGGTATGTTGTGATGCATTGTGGGAGATGTGAAGGAATATTAGGGAGGGAAATGTGTAGTTGAGCTAGTAGGAAACAAGTTTGAATGCAGCCTTGGATGTGACTAAGGTGGTAATATCATGTCTATATTCTGGTCACATCCAAAGCTGCATTTACAATGTTACCATTTTTATTGTAGTGTTAGACTGCAGTTCTTCACCTGTCTCCCTTAGTTGTTGATCTGTATGGCGCATGCTCTGCTGCGATGCATTGTGGGAGATGTAGTGTTTCAATCTGAAACTAAGCATTGATTTTTATCTACAAGAATGTACTCTTAAGTTCAGTATTAGATCAGAATACTACATCTCTCACAATGCAGCACAGCAGAGCATGGTACCAGGGTATGTTACCTTCTCAACTAAGCTGTCAGTAGTGTATCTATTGATTCCACGTGGTAGAGTGTGAATGCAGCTCTGGATGTGAATAGAGTATATCAATTACAGTGAATCATAACAGACCATGCCCTGTATAGATACTGAACAAGAAGGAATATTAGGGAGGGAAATGTGTAGTTGCGCTAGTAGGAAACTAGTACAAGTTTTAATGCAGCCTTGGATGTGACTAAGGTGGTAATATCATGTCTATACTCTGGTCATATCCAAAGCTGCATTTACAATGTTACCATTTTTATTGTAGTGTTAGACTGCAAATCTTCACTGGTCACTGGTGTCTCTCTTAGTTGTGGATCTGTATGGCGCATGCTCTGCTGCGATGCATTGTAGGAGATGTAGTGTTTAAGTCTAACACTAAGGGCCATAGGTATGAAAACTGTTTAGGTCTAAAACTCACTTTTTTGCCCATAGTAACCTATGGGCAAAAAAATGAGTTTTAGACCTAAACAGCTTTCATACATGTGGCCCTAAGCATTGATTTTTATCTACAAGATTGTAATCTAAAGTTCAGAATTAGATCAAAACACTACATCTCCCACAATGCAGCACAGCAGAGAATGTTACCATCTGTGGATTGCACATAGTAGTCTGTGAATGCAGCTTTGGATGTGTGTAGAGTGTATACGTTACAGTGAATTATAGCAGAGCATGCCCTGGATCCATACTGAGCCAGAAGGAATATCAGGGATACATGTAGTTGAATGGGTAGGAAATGCAGCTTTGGGTGTGACTGGAGTACAGGGATCATGATAAGTAAGCATATGATATATAGATTAGTTGTTACATGACAATTACAGGCAGCTTTGATTTTTTTCTTTTAATTAACATTTCCAGGTTGTTGCGGCGGCTCCTTGGGAGTGGGGTTATGAGGCTTGTCATGTGGGTGGGGTTATGAGGCTTGTCATGTGGGTGGGGTTATGAGGCTTGTCATGTGGGTGGGGTTATCAGGCTTGTCATTTGGGTGGGGTTATGAGGCTTGTCATGTGGGTGGGGTTATGAGGCTTGTCATGTGGGTGGGGTTATGAGGCTTGTCATATGGGTGGGGCTATCAGGCTTGTCATGTGGGTGGGGTTATCAGGTTTGCTATGTGGGTGGGGCTATCAGGTTTGCTATGTGGGTGGGGTTATCAGGCTTGTCATGTGGGTGGGGTTACCAGGTTTGTCATGTGGGTGGAGTTACCAGGCTTGTCATGTGGGTGAATGGGGTGATGCATGCACTGACTAATTCTCTGATCTGCTTTGAACAATGGCAGCATTCTGGGAGACCTTGCGTCAAGGTAATTGTTGAAACCTCTGCAAGTCACGACCATGCACCAAATCCCACTGCATCTGTCCTCATAGACCCCTCATGTGCCCACCGGGCCGGCTGCATGATCCATTTATCTGTCCCATCATGTCATCAGTCAATGAATCTATGTCTACTGGGAATACTAGGGCTGGTTAACACATTGGGGGCACAGTGGTACCCACTAAATGCCACCACTGCTCAAAATGGTGTGGTAGTGGATGTGGTGACCTGTCATCTGCTATGGGAAAGACTGCCAGGCTTAGGCTGGCTCACAGGAAGCAGAGGAAACCTCTGCTGGGCCCTTGGACATGGTGGGGCCCTGCACATGGCACGCCTGGAGCTGTTTTTCAGGGAGAAAGGCAGAAAAAAGGCAGCGTGCAAGAGTCATGTGCAGTAGATTTAGAGTGAGTGCGGGTCCCAAGAAACATTCAAGTGGTGAACCCCAGTCCGACTTTTGTCCTAAGGGTCCACTAGTGGGCTCCAAGAATCAGCTCTACTGGTGGGCTCCAAGAATCAACTCCACTGGTGGCCCCAAGAATCAACTGTACTGGTGGGAACCAAGGATCAACTCCACTGGTGGCCCCAAGAATCAACTGTACTGGTGGGAGCCAAGGACCAACTCCACTGGTGGGAGCCAAGTACCAACTCCACTGGTGGGAGCCAAGTACCAACTCCACTGGTGGGAGCCAAGGACCAACTCCACTGGTGGGACCCAAGGACCAACACCACTGGTGGGCACCAAGGAGCAACTCCACTGGTGGCCCCAAGGATCATCTCCACTGGTGGGCCCCAAGGATCATCTCCACTGGTGGGCCCCAAGGATCATCTCCACTGGTGGGCCCCAAGGATCATCTCCACTGGTGGGCCCCAAGGATCATCTCCACTGGTGGGCCCCAAGGATCATCTCCACTGGTGGGCCCCAAGAATCATCCCCACTGGTGCGCCCCAAGAATCAACTGTACTGGTGGGAACCAAGGAACAACACCACTGGTGGGAACCAAGGACCATCTCACAGGTGGACCCCAAAAATCGACTCCACTGGTGGGCCCGAAGAATCAACTCCCCTGGTGGGCCCCAAGAACCAAATCCACTGGTGGGCCTCAAGATCAACTCTACAGGTGGGCCCCAAGAATCATCTCCACTGGTGGCACCAAGAATCATCTCCACTGGTGAGCTCCAAGAATCATCTCCACTAGTGGCCCCAAGAATCAGCTCCACTGGTGGCCCCAAGAATCAGCTCCACTGGTGACCCCAAGAATCAGCTCCACTGGTGACCCCAAGAATCAGCTCCACTGGTGGCCCCAAGAATCAGCTCCACTGGTGGCCCCAAGAATCATCACTACTGGTGACCTCAAGAATCATCTCCACTGGTGGCCCCAAGAATCAACTCCACTGGTGAGGACCAAGAATCAACTCCACTGGTGACCCCAAGAATCAACTCCACTGGTGGCCCCAAGAATCAACTCCACTGGTGGGCCCCAAGAATCAACTCCACTGGTGACCCCAAGAATCAACTCCACTGGTGATCCCCAAGAATCAACTCCACTGCTGAGCCCCCAGAATCATCTCCACTGGTGGTGGCCCCAAGAATTACCTCCACTGGTGGGCCCCAAGTATAAACTTCACTGATGGGCCCCGTGCACCTCAGTCTGACACTGTGGGGGGGCCTCTTACCTGGAAGTTGCAGGTGTAGCCGATAGCAATATCTCCAGCTGTCAGTAGGTAACAGCAGTGAGGACAGTTTAGCTCTGTATCTGGAACTCTCAGGCGAACCCCTGATGGCCAATGTCGGAATAGAGGTGGAGAGGTGGTCCCAGAGGTGACATGTGGGGCACCTGCCCAACCTCTATCCCCCTGCGGATATTGTGTCCCCCCCCATCCTTGCATGAACATTAGCATGGTATGTGTTGGCCTCCGCCGCGGTCATCTCCTGCCAGGCATGTTGTATGACTGACCATCTGATTCACAGGATCTGTGCCTTCATCTGTAATCAGTAGATCTGGAGTGAACAAAGGGCCACGGGTTTTGCATGGTCTCCGCATAGTTCAGTTTCGGGGTGTGAGAAAATAACTTGTATATTACTAGGGGGAAACGACATGTGTACTCCAGTAACATCCAAAGCTGCAATCACAATCCTGCTGGTTGCTGCAAATAGACACAGTCCAAACAACTTCAATGAAACCTCATAATAGTCTACACCTCAATGCAGTGCATTGTGGGAGTATCGGGAGAGTATTATGGGAGTATTCCTCTCTTTATATCAGATGGCTACACAGTGCCCGAAGTAATCACTACATATTCCACAACGCAACGCAGCAGAACAATCACGCACATTGTACAGAGATGGGAAATCCTGCAGCCTGAGAGCTAACAGTAAAGCAGCAGGACTGTAAGTCTAAGGGCATGTTCACACGGCAGTTTAGGACGAGGTTTTGGGCGAGGTTTTCGGAGCGTTTCCTCGCCCAAAACCTCGTCCAAACCACATCAAAACCTCGCCTGAAACACGCTTCTTTAGACGAGGTTTTGACGAGGCTTTGATCAGGTTTTGGATCAGGTTTTCGACGAGGTTTTCACCCATACAAATGAATAGCCAGGACAAAAACCGCACCGAAAACGCGCAAAAACTGCGCCTACAGCGCGCTTCAAGAATTGACATGACGCTTCTAGAGAAGCGTATAAAAACCTTGTTGTGTGTGAACGAGGTTTTGCCTAGGAATCAATAAAATGAACTAGGGGCGATATGGAAGCGTTTTGGACGAGGTTTTGGGCGAGGAAATGCTCCGAAAACCTCATCCAAAAACACTATGTGAACATGGCCTAAGGCTTTGCGCACATCTTTGTCGGAAGGTTCCGTTCGGAATCTTTGGAATCTCCGAGGTTCAAACGGACACAAAGTATCAATTTGACACCAACGTCGCCCGATAGCCCCTATTGATTACCACGGGTCTATCTGGTTTTCCGCCGTGACGTCCTTTTCTTAGACGGAAAAAATAGTGCAACTTGCTGCGTTACTTTTTTCCATCATCCACAACAGAACATGCGGCAGAGCTTCCAAACAGAACCTCATGTGCAGATCTGAACAAAGCCTAACTCAGAATATTGCCTCCAGAGCGGCATTCACAATTCTGCTGCGGACCTGTCTGTAACTAGCTTAGATGAAATCCCATAATGCACTACATTGCTACACAGTGAATTGTGGGAGATGTCAGTAGTAAGGAAGTCATACAGCGCAGGGGAAGAAAAATGAAATGAGCAGCAGTTTGAATGCAGCTCTGGCTGTAACTGGAGTATAACACGCGGGATACTGGCGTTTTTGACTCAAGATGACCTGGAATTAACCCTTTATACTCTGTTTTTTATTTGATTAGAAGTTTCTTTCTGTTCTCTCCTTGTATCGAGATTTTATTTGCATCTCCGGTATTTTGGGGTGAGTTAAAGGGGTTTGCCACGATGTAATGTTGACGTGGGATCCTCCAAAATGGGTATTTAATCACTTTTCTAAATATATGTGATTACACAAAGTGAAGCCTGTGAGAGCTACAGCTTTCTTTCCATGCCCTTAGTTACCCGACAGTTTACATTAGACACGACCAGGAGCTGATCTGGCTGGGCTTGTGCTGTCTGCACTTCTTATCTGATGACAGGGAACATGAAGGAGCTAGCAAGGGACTGTGGAGAAATATCCTGTCTTTTGTATAGGGAATCCACTGGTTCTAATGTAATTATTTGTGTAAATATTGTAGACGCTCCCTGGCACTGCTTGTCTCTGCTCAGACTCCCTCCCTCTCCCCAGTGACTCAGCATGCTGAGTTAATTTTGTCTCCTGATCAGATAACAATTAAGGAACTGACTTCTTGGCAAAACCCCTTTAAGGACTTTTACTTAAACCTCTTTTGCTCCGTGTCTCAGGGGCACGCACAGTAGGTATACACGGCATGCTATGCCTTTGACACTACATGATCCCGCCCCCCAAAGAGCTCATTTTATTTATTTATTTTTATGTAATTAGGAAAATCTATTAACCCCTTAACGACCTCCCACTGTCTTTTGACGGCGGGCGGGGCATGTTCTCTGTCTGCAGCGACACCAAAAGCCACTGCTGCCTACAGAGGGGGTTTGCGGCTCCCCGCACTGAAGCTGTAGCAGCAGGGACCGGAGGAAAACTTCGATCCCCGTATTAACCCCTTGATTGCCACGGTCCGTGATCACAGCCTGATCAATTGGGATCAATGGGGGGCTCCAGAGCTGTCTGTAAAGTACACTTAAAATAGGTATTGCCTCATCCATATTAATCGAAACTGTAAAGTTATTACGTCCTTTAATCCGTACAGTGAATAAAGTAAAAAGCAAACAAAAAATATTGCAGCAAATTAAAAATATTTTTTAAAAACAAACCTCTAAGCCACAATAAAAAAAACGTCCACTTAATAGGTATTACCGCGTCCATAATGATCTAATGTATAAAATTATTTCGTCCTTTAATCTGCACAGAGAATAAAAAAATAAAAACAAATGCCAGAATTTCCTTTTTTTTCATCCACTAAGGAACGGAATGAAAAGTGAGAAAAAGAAACGTATCCCACAAACGAAAGGAAACGAACTTTGATTTTTAGAATATGGTGACATAAAAAAACATGATTTTTGTTTAAGTGGCAATTATAGTGGCCTGTAAAAAAAAAAAAAAGAAAAAAAAAAAAAAAAAGGAGGTACGTCGTAAAATAGTAGGGGTTGGTCTATAAAAAGGGGCGGCAAATTTAACGACTGCCCCAGGTGGCAAAAGTTCTAGCTGAACCCCTGTTGTATTCTGTAGGGAGCATGGGAGTGTTCATTTTCACTGCAGCGCCGCCACAGGAGAAGTGAAGCATTACACCGTGTCCATTCCTATCAATGGGTTTTCTGTGTAGTTTGGGACAGGAGAAGGTCCTCCACCGCGAGAGACGCTCTGTCTCACCGCTCTCCACTCTGGTAAAGGGCTGAGGATCTAAACTGGACAACTCCTTTACTAATGGGACTTCCTGAGCCCGGGACCCCCCTTTGTATACTCTCATACTTTATATTATGTGGAGGCCCCTTTAAATGTTGGTATTTTCATTTCTCATGTAACATTTTTTAGGGTGATTTTTTTTATTTTTAGCTTTTGATCGGTTATTCTCTTATTTTAGTGCTGCAGCTTTTGCAGGTTATACTCTCTGATCTCGGCTCACACAGGTTCATAGAGCTTTAAGGAGAACTATCTGACACTGACCCTAAATTCTCTCCTGTGCTGCAGTGACGTCGCGGTAGAGCTGCCCTTTACATTGATGCATCCGAAACCTAAGGAGGAACCGCTTCACCGAGAAGGTAAGAAAAACGCAGTAAGACACCCCCTCCCTGAAGTGTAATATAATGTGATCATGCAGGTATCAGCCCTGAGTGACCCCGGAACATGCATGGTTACCCCCCTGGACATGTGTGTCTAATACACAAAGATGTACAGTGGGTACGGAAAGCATTCAGACCCCTTTACATTTTTCACTCTTTCTTTCATTGCAGCCATTTGGTAAGATCCCAAAAGTAAATTTTTTGCTCATTAATGTACACTCTGCCCCCCTCCCCCATCTTGAAGAAAAAAAACCCTGAAATGTAGGTAATTTTTGCAAATTTATTAAACAAGAAAAACTGAAATATCACATGGTCATAAGTATTCAGACCTTTTGCTGTGACACTCCTATTTAACTCACATGCTTTCCATTTCCTTCTGATCCTCCTTGAGATGGTTCTACTCCTTCATTGAAGTCCAGCTGTGTTTAACTAAACTGACTGGACTTGGTTAGGAAAGGCACACAGCTGTCTATATAAGACCTCACAGCTCACAGTGCACATGAGAATCATGAGGTCTAAGGAACTGCCCAAGGAGCTCAGAGACAGAATTGTGGCAAGGCACAGATCTGGCCACGGTTACAGAAGACTTTCTGCAGCATTCAAGGTTCCTAAGAGCACAGCGGCCTCCATAATCCTTACATGGAAGAAGTTTGGGACGACCACAACTCTTCCTCGACGTCCGGCCGTCCAGCCAAACTAAGCAATCGTGGGAGCAGAGCCTTGGTGAGAGGTAAAGAAGACGCCCAAGATCACTGTGGCTGAGCTCCAGAGATGCAGGAGGGAGATGGGAGAAAGATCCACAAAGTCACCGATCACTGCAGCCTCCAGCAGACGGAAGCCTCTCCTCAGTGCAAGACATATGAAAGCCGCAGACGGAAGCCTCTCCTCAGTGCAAGACATCGGATAGCCGTAGGCGGAAGCCTCTCCTCAGTGCAAGACATATGAACGCTGCAGACGGAAGCCTGTCCTCAGTGCAAGACATAGGAAAGCCGCAGACGGAAGCCTCTCCTCAGTGCAAGACATAGGAAAGCTGCAGACGGAAGCCTCTCCTCAGTGCAAGACATAGGAAAGCCGCAGACGGAAGCCTCTCCTCAGTGCAAGACATAGGAAAGCCGCAGATGGAAGCCTCTCCTCAGTGCAAGACATATGAAAGCCGCAGATGGAAGCCTCTCCTCAGTGCAAGACATAGGAAAGCTGCAGACGGAAGCCTCTCCTCAGTGCAAGACATAGGAAAGCTGCAGACGGAAGCCTCTCCTCAGTGCAAGACATAGGAAAGCCGCAGACGGAAGCCTCTCCTCAGTGCAAGACATAGGAAAGCCGCAGACAGAGTGAAAAAATACACATGAAGGATCCCAGACTATGAGAAATAAGAGTCTCTGCTCTGATGAGACCAAGATTGAACCTTTTGGTGTTAATTGTAAATGGTGGAGAAAACCAGGCCCTGCTCATCACCTGCCCAATACAATCCCAGCAGTGACACATGGTGGGGGCAGCATCAGGCTATGGGGGTATTGACACATGGTGGGGGCAGCATCCTGGTATGGGGCAGTGACACATGGTGGGGGCAGCATCATGCTATGGGGGCAGTGACATATGGTGGGGGCAGCATCCTGCTATGGGGGCAGGGACACATGGTGGGGGCAGCCTCAGGCATGAATACTTTCCGTACCCACTGTATGTCCAGTCCCTCTATAAAGGCTTTCAAAGATGACCTGTGACCTCTCCTGACTTCTCTGTGTTACTATATACTGGTGCTCCTTGTGAAATTACAAATCGGGAGTGTCTTTCCTTAAGGGGTTTTCTCACTACAAAGATTAGCATGAAGGGACAGGAAAATGAAGATTTTTTTCTAAATACATTGGTCTATTGATTTGACTTTAGTCTTGAGATTACAGCAATTTTATCTGCTCTGAGTGCACACAGGTTTCTATGGTTACCTGACCATAACTCTGTTATCTGATTAGAGCAGAGAGCAGGGAGTGATGTTAACATCATCAGATAGCTCACTCCTGAGCAAACGAATTATCTCTAACAAGATTAACTTCTGTTTGCAAATAAGCAATTGTTTTCCGTCCTCACAGCACATGTACCTTTTGTTTACTGTAATTTTCAGTCACAATGCATTGTGGGAAAGGAGCTGAGAAGTTCAAGCGTCCTCTGTTGGGTGTAACAAATTCTCAATCTGCTTCCAAGTCACTGATATCTCTTTTGTTTTCTAAGGATTTAGTGAGTCGGAAGCAAATTGAGGATTTGCTACACCCAATAGAGGGTGCTTGAGTTTCTCATCTCCTTTCCCATAATGCCTTGTGATATGCAGTTGCTTAGTGGAAAGCAAAAAGGCAATTCAAAACTCCACACACCTATATGGTGCTCTTCCCAAGGAGAGATGTTCCCCTTTCTGAGCCACTCATTGATACCCACCCAGCCAGCCAGTATCACTCTGCTCTGCACTGATGAGGGGCAAAAACCCTGAAACAGCTGTCTGTAGATAAGTGATACTGGCTTGGCTAATATCTCTTTTGCTTTCTAAAGATTCAGTGAGTCGAAAAGAAATTGAGGATTTGTTACATCCAATAGAGGGTGCTTGAGCTTTTCAGCACCTTTCCCATAATTCCTTATGATATGCAGATGCTTAGTGGAGGGCAAAAAGGCAATTCAAAACTCCACACGCCTATATGGTGCTCTCCCCAAGGAGAGATGTTCCCCTTTCTGTAATTGTCAGTGTAATGGCTCAGCTAGTTCTAGAGAAGCTAACTATGCTAATCACTGCTATAGAAACATCCACAGCCTTAGGAGACAGAGTGAGTGTAAAGCTACCTGTGACTCAGTGAAACGGCATGGTGAGAAAACCCCTTTAAATCTCTATGTTGTGTTGCTTTCCTGTTACTCCTCCTAGAAATTCATTACCAATCTGTCAGCTGGGTGTTGCCAACTGGGGTATGTCCCTGCACAGTCTGATTTTGTCCAATCAGTGCTGTCAGTCAGTCTGTGCAGGGACACACTCCTTTGACAACTGGAATAGTTACACCCAGCTGACAGGTTCACTAATACATTTCCAGGAAGAATAACAGAGGAACAGATAAAACTTAACTTTTAATATACATAGTTATAAAAGCTCACAAAATATATAATAAACATGTTCCCCTATCTATATTAGTAACAACTATCCCTATAAGCTAAACTACCTATTCAAAAATAATTGGAGTAATCGCCCCAATAAGGGCGTCCCCAAACACGAACATAAACTACTCTTTTAGTAGTAATCGCCCCAATAAGAGTAGTTTAGTGTTTGGGGACGCCCTTATTGGGGCGATTACTCCAATTTTTTCTGGCCAGGTAGTTTAGCTTATAGGGATAGTTGTTAACAATAGAGATAGGGGAACATATTTGTTATATATTTTGTGAGCTTTTATAACTATGTAAATTAAAAGTTAAAGGGGTTGTCTGGCTACATTGATTCCTTTTACCTCAGTCCTGTTTTCTTGATTTCATTTTGAACTCAGGGGTGTGTTTACTGGGTTCCACTAGGCTGCAGTAGAAGCCAGGTCTGTAGCTATAGCAACCGGCGCCGCCAGCCTATCAGGAGAGATCAAACAGGTCTGTAGCTATAGCGACATGAGGAGCTGATGCAGCCCATACAAAAAGGGATATCTAGAAATAGGTAGGACACTGTTAATGGACATATATTGCAAAATGACTTGTTTTTGCAAGATCTTTAACATAAAAAGCAGCGACCCCTGTAGTGAGACAACCCCTTTAAGGTTTATCTGGTCCCAGGATTTCTACTTTTTGTTGTAGTTTTGTGGCATTTACTGGTTTTGTATATCCGGCACTTTTCTATTTTTTCTGGGGGTGGTCACTCTCCCTAAATATCTACAAAAAGGAGACGTGTGGTTTTCTATGAGATAACAGAGAGACAGAGGCTCCAGAGTTGTTGTATCACAGGGAGCACAAGGATTTACTAAAACAGACAATTACTAATAAAAAAAAAACAAAAAAAAAACCTTGCTAATCCTGATTTTCTCATGCAGCCATTTAAGTTGGAGAGGACCTCGGACATCCCTTGACTTGTCTGTGTTAGTAAATCCTGGTCCAGTCCCTCTAGAAAGGCATCTAAAGAAGACCCGTGTGTTAGTAAATCTTGGTGTTCCCTCCTCCTATAACTCTGCATTGTGCTGTTCCTCTGTTGTGCTTCCTGGATATATATATGCCTCAATCTGTCAGATGGGTGTTACCAGCTGAGGGGATGTCCTGCACAGTCTGACACTGTCCAATCACTGCTGACAGTCACCCCTCTGGGAGGGTAACACCCCGCTGACTGATTCAGTCATACATTTCCAGGAGGAATAACAGGGGAACAACATTACACAGAGTCATAAGGGAAGAGACTGAAGGATTGTTACTAAAACCGACAATTAAAAAAGCTCACAAACAACAAAGCCCTGCTTTCTCATGCAGCCGTTTAAGTTAAAGATCCCTGTAAAATAGCAATAGCCTCATATAATTCTGGGTTGTGCTGTTCTTCTGTTATTCCGCCTAGAAATTAATTACCAACCTGTCAACTGGGTGTTACCAATTGAAGGTCTGTCCTGGCCCAATCAGTGCTGACAGAGTCAGTGTGTATTTAGACTGTAGGCGGTTCTATAGCTTCAGGTTCCCACTTCCTGTTCAGGCTGTGGGTGGTTCTACAACTCCAGGCCCCCACTTCCAATTCAGGCTGTGGCCGGTTCTACAACAACAGGCTCACACTTTATATTCAGGCTGTAGACGGTTCTATAACTTCAGGCTCCCACTTTCTGGTCAGGCTGTTGGTGGTTCTAACGCTATAGGCTCCCATTACCTGTTCAGGCTGTGGGCGCTTCTACAACTTGAGGCTCCCACTTCCTGTTCAGGATATGGGAGCTTCTACAGCTTTAGGCTTGCACTTCCTGTTCAGGATATGGGAGCTTCTACAGCTTTAGGCTCGCACTTCCTGTTCAGGATATGGGATGTTCTACAGCTTTAGGCTCGCACTTCCTGTTCAGGATATGGGAGGTTCTACAGCTTCAGGCTTCCACTTACTGTTCAGGCTGTGGTGGTTCTACAGCTTCAGACTCACACTTCATGTTCTGGCTATGGGAGGTTTTACAGCTGTATGCTTCCACTTCCTGTTCAAGCTGTGGGTGGTTCTACAGCTTGAGGCTCCCACTTTCTGGTCAGGCTGTGGGCGCTTCTACAGCTTGAGGCTCCCACTTCCTGTTCAGGCCGCAGGCGGTTCTACAGCTGAGCTTTCAGGGACATTGGTGATAAAGGGGTCTAAACAGCAGGGCGCAAGGCTACAGACCCATAAAGGATTAAAGTCTATCAGTAAGAAAAAACAAGCTCCTGTGCTGCTGATAAGACATAGCAGGAAGGGAAGTCACCATCCCAACCACTGCTGTGGGCGGTTCTACAGCTTCAGGCTCCCACCTCATGTTCAGGCTGTGGGTGGTTCAACACTTTTAAGCTCTCACTTCCTGTTCAAGCTGTGGGCAGTTTTACAACTTCTAGCTCCCACTTCCTGTTCAGGCTGTGGATGGTTCTTCAGCTTCAGGTTCCCACTTCCTGTTCAGGCTGTGGGTGGTTCGACAACTTCAGGCTCCCACTTCCTGTTCAGGCTGTGGGTGGTTCGACAACTTCCTGTTCATGCTGTGGTTGATTCTATAGCTTTAGGCTCTCACTTCCTGTTCAGGCTGTGGGTGGTTCTACAGCAGTGAATGACATTTCAGCTCCGCTTTCCTAGGTGAGCTTTTTAGAAGGACATTAGTGATATAGGGGTCTAAGCAGAGAGAGGTGATTGATAAGTTAGTGAAGCTTGTGTACACAAGCAGGAGATAAGAACAACTCTAACTCTGAAATGAAGCAAAATCAGAACAGCAATGTATTTGGTAATAGTCTTTATTTACCTTTACCTACATGTTTAAAGCCAATCAATGTGGTGAGAGCGCCCCTTTAAGGAACACATTTGATCCTATATAATACCGTTGATGTTAGTAGATTATTGTCATTGCTCTTGTGTCTAGCTGTGTGATGTCTGTTGTAGTGACTCAGTGTTTGTGACTTTCTCTTATAGTTCCTGAGAGTGAAGCTCCTATAGATACAAATCTCATAGAGTTTGATACAAAGTAAGCTGCAAGCGTCTGTAATATTCTGTAATCTCTGTATAATGATCAGGATTGATGCTGCATGTCTGATCTAACCATTCTGTCTCTCCTGCATGGCTTCCATTCATCTTTGCATGCTCATAGAAAAAGGAAAATCAAAGTAAGATGTGGCCTCTTCCTGCTTCCTTTCTTATTTGCTAAGTCATTTAAAGGGCAACTCCACTCAATACTAATATTACCAAGATTTAAAGGGGTTGTATCATGAACGAATATCCATTGCACAGGTGGCTCGCACCTAGAAGCAAGTCAACTGTGCATAAGAATGAGGAGGGCTCTGCTTGTGGCCGTCCTCCCCATTCACGTCTATGGGAGTTCCCATTATAGCCAAGCAAACTTTCTTATATTCGGAACTCTCATAAAAATAGATGGAGAGGACGACTGCAAGCACTGCCCTCCTCATGTTCATGCACGGTCGACTTGCAGCTACATGTGAACGTCCTCTGCAGTGGCTGTTCGTGGTAAAAATCCTTAAGTGCATTATACAGAAATCTATTATTACCATATATAGAATACCGCCTACAATGTACGGTATAAAACTATAACAACTATAATATGAACCCTATGTACAAGAATATAACTACTATGATATTGCTCCCTATGTACAAGAACTACTATAATACTGCTCCTATGTACAAGAATATAACTAATATAATACTGACTAAAACAACTACAGGTATAACACCTAGAAAAAAGATACATAAAACATAACTTTTAATCAGAATGAATAAGAGTTGGGAAAGAAAACAAAAAAACGCCCTCAAATATACCCTATCAAAGACCTGTCTGCCTCAAAAATGGGGAAATCGCCCCAATAAGGGCGTCCCCACACTGGAACCTAAACTAACCCTGTCCCTAGCTACATCTAAATGAAAAAAAGAGAGAAAGAAAAACACATATACCACAAATGGAGTGCACAAACAAAAAAAAGTGCTGTGATAAATAACAATACAACAGACAATAAAACTTTGATGTTCAAAAAAAAACAAAATGAATTGGATGATGCGTCATGGGAAGATGATCAATAACCCCAAAATATTCCAATATTCCAAACGCTTTTCCCCCCCCTAAATACGGGGATTCATCAGGGAAAAATTCCCTTTTTTGAAAAACAATTTAGGGAAACCCTCAATTTATTTAAATTTCAATATTTATAAATTGAAAAATTTTTTCTAAATGAAGGAAAGAAAAGGGAAAAAAAAACATTGGGGACCCTTTGGTTTTCAATGATTTAAGATTGAAAAACCAACGGGTTTTTCCCTTTTTAATATCTAGCGATAAAAGTCTCCCCCACTTTATTAATACTATGAACCCCTACGTTAACTAGGGGGAGTACCCCTTTAGGACCTTCAGTTTTGGGACCTTATACTTGGCCTTTACTAACATTCATTTTGGTTATTTGCACAAAAGAAACCTTTGCTCTAGGGGGTTTTTTTTTTATATTTAGTAAAATAAAAAAGCCCCTTTGTCGGGCCCAAAGTTTTTTTTTTTTTTTTTTTTTCTATTTTAGGTTCAGTAAAAATAACCATTTTTCGGTTTCATACACGTTGTATATACCTTAGAACTCTATAGTATCTTATGGGAAATTCTTATTTTGGGGATCTTTTAAAATTGGTTTTAAAACAAATATACAACATTTTTACTCCCATACAAACTTTTTGGGCCTCTATAGGCCTTTTTTTTAAAAAATTAAAAAATATTTGCTTAGTCCCTTCACTGCCATTTTGTATTTTTAAATTTTCTGTTATTCAAGCCTGGGGCCTCGTCGGCCGATATTGCAGTCATTAAATGTCCGTCGGCGCGGGCTAAAGCATGCCCCGGGGTAAACAGCACATTGCATCCTGGTCTTTTTTAGTTTATTTAACTGTTTTTTTTTATTTTTCCCCCGCTACGGTACTCCCACGGGCATTTTCCGGTATTGAAAGCCGGACCCTTGTAGTTCTAACCCCTTTTAAAACCCTTTTCTTTTTTTTTTTTTTTTTTTTTTTTTTTTGGCGTTTCCCATACAGGGCTCTGGGGTAGCCCAAGGTCCCTAACGGCTAAATACTAATTGGGTCTAATTTTGCCTGGCAAAATATGTGGCTTGATTCACTGAATTTTGTTACTGCATGACCTGTCCAGTAATCAATAGCGGGGATCTGTACATGACTTATCCGGGAAACCCCCCTCTATCTTACCACCCCTGTTTTCCATCAAAAAAGGGGGAAACGTGAGAATATTTTTCATAAAATTTTTTTTTGAATTTTTCCAAAGGATTTTTTCCGAAATTGTTGTTTAACAATTTGCAATTTTTCCCTGATAAACCCCCCAGTACTGGGGGGAAACACTTGGGAATTTTGGAATATTTATGCGTTAATTTAACCCATTTCCTATGACCACCCATAAATTTTAAATATTATTTTTGAACATAACGTAATTTGTCGTTGTACTTTTTTATTTTAATCACAGCCCTTTTTTTTTTTTTTTCACTCCATTTGTGGTAAATGGGGTTTTTTTTCTTTCTTTTTTTTTTTTCTTTTAAGATGTAGCTAGGGACGGGGTTATTTTTAAGGTTTCCATTTGTGGGGGCCCCCTTTAAATTGGGGCGATTTCCCCTTTTTTGAGGCAGACAGGTCTTTGATGGGGTTATTTTTTAGGGCGTTTTTTCGTTTTTTTTCCCCTAACCTTATTCATTTTTTGATTTAAAAATTTTATGTTTTTAATGTAACCCTTTTTTCTAGGGGTTATCCCGGGTATTTTGTTTTTTTTTAAAATTTGTATTGGTATCCCCCAAACTTAAATTAAATTATATAAAGGGGTTTTTCTAAAACCTATACATCGGGGTTTAAAGGGTAGAGTACGGGTTTTGTTTGGTTTTTTTTAAATATAATCCCTGCCCCTATGTCCAAGAATATAACAACTATAAAACTGCTCCTATGTAAAAGAATATAACACTAAAAATACTGCTCCTATGTGCAAAAATTAACAAAACTATAATACTCCCCCCTAATTCCAAAAACAAAACAACTATAATACTGCACCATGTAAAAGAAAAATATCTACAAAATTTTTGCCCTCTATTTTAAAAAGAATTTAACTACTATAATATTTGGCCCCCTATGTACAAAATTAACTACTATAATACCCCCCTATGACAAGAAAATAACTACTAAAAAATTACGCCTCCTATTTTACAGAATAAAACCCTACTATAATATTTGCCCCCTAAAACAAGAATAAACTACAAAAAAACTGCCCCAATTTAAAGAATAAAACTACTGTAATACTCCCCCCTATGTACAAGAAAAATAACAACTATAATACCCCCCCCAAAATGTACAAGAAATATAACTACAAATAAATAGGCCCCCCTATGTAGAAGAATATATTATATTAGATTAAATTTTTGCTCTTTACCCCGATTTGGCTCGGGGGGTAAACCTCTTCCAAAGCCCTGAAAAAAAAAGAGTAAATTTAGCCGCCCCACCTCTTGAATTTGTGCAAAGATGGCAAACTTATATAAACCGCAAAAATAATTAAAAAACCTCCCCCGGGACCCCAAGGTAAAAAGTCGCCGTCCAATCACCCGCTACATGGGGTTAAACCTCCAGAAAAATTTCCCTTTGGTGGCTCCGGGGCAAAAAAAAGAAAAAAAAGAAATCCTTTTAAATTTTAATTTTGGGGGAAAGGGGAGCAGGGAAAAATAGGTTTCGGAAAACCCTTTGAAAGAAAATTAAAAAAGGACAAGACACTACCAGCTCGCCACATTAAAGTGTTTTTTTTAAATTGCCCAAAAAGAAACATAAAAAAGAAAAAAAACCAAGCCCCCCGGCGGTTTCGCGGGGTTCCCCTCGTTTCCTCAGTTGCGAGGAGAAAACCTCGCAAACGCATCTTGTTTTTTTTTTAATTTTATGTTATTTTTTGGGACAAAAAAAAGCCCCTTTAATGTGGCTAGTTTCCTATTTTCTTGTCCTTTCTAATTTCTGCAGCGTTTGCCAAGCCTAGTTTCCTCAGCTCTTGCCGTAATAGGTTTTTGGAAAAAGGGAAATTATTTTTTTTGTTCTATGTACATGAATATAACTACAAATAATACTGCCTCCTATGTACAAGCTATAACAAATTTATAAAAAAACCCCCAATGTAGAAGAATAAAATTATATTAATTGATTTCCCTTTTTATCCCACTTTTTTTTTATTTGATTGATTAATGTAACTGATAAACCCGCTAAATTCACTTCTTTTTTATTTTTGGGGATTTTGGTTTTTTTTTGTTATTAATTTGTCTTCCTTTATTTGTTCTATTAGTAACTGTATTTTTCCCCTTTGAAATTTTTTTTTCTTGGGGTAATCTTTTTTCCTCCCCTTGACCCTTTTTTGTTATCTACTAGTGAGAGAACTAGGATCCAGAGCGGATGATTTATTAGTTTTTCATGATTTTCCGCCATCAGGGAGTGGCTCTCTATCATGCTATAAAAAAGAAGCCCAAACTTGAAAAATTTTTTTCCCCTTTTTTATTGGATACCCCCCTTTACCATATCTTTGGGCCCGGGAAAAGGTCAATTAATTTCCTGCGCAGTTATTTAAGGAAAAGTTTTTACTCAACAGCTTAATTTCCCCAAACCCAAATCGTAAAATTTTTTTGTCCCCACTTTAGCCTGAAAATGGGCTTTTTTTCATTTTTCAAAAAAAAACTCTTTCCCTGGAGACTTTTTTTTTGGACCCTTCTAAATCGTAAAAGGGAAAAACCGCCCAAAACTTTTTTGCTCCAAAAATCCCAAATTTGCCTTTTAGCTGTTTCTAGGGACTCACAGTGAACAGAAAAAAGTTTTTGGGACCAAAATAATTAGTTGAAAAAAGTTTTTTTGTTTTTTAGTTTAGAGAAACAAAGTTGCAATCTTGCGGATATGATTCGTATTCATGGCCACCAAACAAAAACTATGTTAGGTCTATAACTATATATTGTAAGCACTTACCCACATCCAGCCGCCATCTTGGACAGTCTGGTGGATCACTTTGGCTCAGGGATCGCCATTTTTAGTAAACTTATATGACACAAGTTTAAAAAATTTCACTTTTGGGACCACAGGGTATATCCTTAAAAATGGCCTCAGCAGGGTTTTTTCTTTAGGTTTCAAAAAAAAAGGGGCAAGGGACCAAACAAACACAAGAAATCCCCCTTTTACTTGTGTTTTCGAGCCTACTACCCGCACCACAAAAATAATATTCACCAAATGTGGTTTTGGGGTTTCCCCGAGGGCCCCACCTGGGTTTTCCCCAACTTTAGGGGCAGAGCCCTCACATTAGCCCAACTGTTGCCCAAACCCCAATTTTAGAAAAAAAACGGGCTTTGATAGGGCCCGAAAGAAATTGTCCGGAACCCTGGAAATTTCCTTTCCAAACCCATCCTTTAAAAAACCCCCCCTCAGATTTGCTGCTAGCAACTATACTTATACGTGTTTAGGGAAAAATTGGGTTCCTGACCAAAAGCCACTGGCCTAAACCCTTTTTTTACACCCACCTTGCATGTCCCCCTCTGTTGCTGCAACAAATCCAGGGCAGCAATTTTATCAACCTGACGTCGCGCTCCCCTAAAATTTAATGACAAGGCACCCAAAGGCCCGGTCCCTCGAGGGGCCCAAATTTGTCACCCGGGAGTTCAGGGGTGCGTTGGCGTAAGCCCCGGGGAAAAAGGGCTGTAAAACCCTTTTGGTTACAGTGTGAAATTTTTAATTTTCATCACTGCTTACAAGAAATGGTGTTTCCCGGGGCCCGGGTGTTTTACTGGAGCATCCCTTTGAGTTTTGGGGGAGATGACTGCTCCCACATATCCCATTCCGGGGTTTTTCCCCGGCCTAGAAGCCAGGAAATCAGGGGGGCTGGTTTTTTTAAAGTAAAGGAAAACCCCGCTATCCAGTTTAAATTTTTTTCCCGTTGGAACCCGGGCACAAAAATTATCGTTCCCGTTTGTTTTTCACCTTCTGAAGAAAGCGTTTTGTGTTACCCTTTGGGAAATTAAATTTTAAAAAAACCCATTTTAAAATTTTAACTTTGGGTGTGCTTTGGTCCCTGAAAAGGAGCTGACCCCTCACAAAAAATTTCCATACATAAAAAACACATATGTGTGTGTTAATGTCTCCTTCACCAATTTAAATCAGGGTAGAAGCCCCGGTATCCTTGATTTCTAAGGGAAATCCCATTTTTTATTAAATTAAATTTTCATTATAATTATTTTTTATTATTTTATTTTTTATCCATTGTTGTACCATGCCTGATGAGACCTGAGTAGTCTTGACATCTACTATTTATCTTCATTTCTTTTTGTTAGCCATGAAAAGTTATCATATCTGCAAGACTGCTACTTTGTTTTTCTCACAGAGGAACAATCAAACCTATTTCACCATTATCAGGCACACTCGGCCAATCAAGAGGGAGAAAGGGGGCAAAGGGGAAAAGAGGAGTAAACCCTTTCCATTTTTCCTCTGCTTCCCCATTTTTTTATGTTTAAAGTTTCAAAACCTTTCCCGCAGCAACTTATCTCCTGTATGAACAAAAAATTTAAAACAAAATCTCAAAACTACCATGGGTTTATTAAAATTCTTTTCCCCAATATCTGCCCTCCGATTCTTAGTGTGGGCCCCCATTCACATGAAACAGGGGCAATTCCAATGCCAACATTAAACTATTAGGGGGCATCTGAACCCTTTTATTTTGTGAGTACTATGCAATTCTGTCAAATTCATGTCTCCTCCACCAATTTAAATCAGGGTAGAAGCCCCGGTATCCTTGATTTCCAAGAAGTCTGATACTTTTCAAAAAAATTTTGGGGGAATCAGAGTTCTGTGTGTAGACTTCCATTCACATGAAGCAGGTCAGCCAATGCCATCATTATCTTCTGGGTCATCTGAACCCTTTTATATTAAGGGGGGGGGGGGGTTTCAAAGGGAATTCGTCAATTTTAAAGTCCCTTCACCAATTTTTAAAACAGGGTAGAAGGGCCCCGGGGGATCCCCTTTTTTTTCCCAAAAGCCCGGGTAATCTATTACTTTTGGGCTCTTGGGGTGAAGGGAAAAGGTTGTACTTCTCTTGGGTGCTTCCTGTCTTTTAAAGGGCAATTTTTTTGGAAAAGCTTTTATTTCCACTTTTTTGTTAGAGAGCCTTTAAAGGGTCAGTCCATGTGTTTTTCCTGGAGGTATAATGGTTCTTCATGTTTTACGTTGCATTGTGGAAGCTGTTTTTTTTCCCTTGAAAAAAACATTTGACGCAATCACCATATCCATAGGTACTAACCTTTTTTTAAACTTTTTTTTCCCACCCAAGCGAAGTGACAAAGTTTTTTGGAAAATTTTGCTCGTCAACGAAATTTAAAGGGATTTAAAGACGACAAAGGGAAAAAGACGACGAAAAAAACCAAAACCCCCCCCAAAAATGACAGATAAAAAGGGACCCGTTGTACCGATACCGTGTAAAAAAACCCTGGAAAATGGGGGGCTTTTTTTTGTACCTAAAGAGCCCAAAAAAGAGTAACCCAGATTTTGGCAGCCCTTATAATCTTCTTGCTGTGCCATAATTGTCGATCCGCATCTCGCTATTTCTTTTCACTTCTGGCTAATACTATCTTAAACAAAAAAAAAAAAGTGAGAATTTAGAGTACAATCTTGATTCGTGCAACCGATTACTGTATTAAAAGGGGTTCTTGTAGCCCCTTTTCTATTTAAACCCAAATCTTTAAAGCATTAAAAATAATTTTACAGTAAATATCAAAACCCAAATATTTGTTACGGAAAACAAAAACTTAGTCAAAAAAATCCACCTAGCTTTGAAGTAATCAAAGGCAAACAAATTTAAAAACAAAAAAAAGTAAATTTGCAAAAGGCTTTCGTGATTACAATGTGTTAGTAAAACTGGTGAGACCTAATGGCACTTTAGTACATTGAAAATGTTTCTTTCCTTAAAATTCAAAAATAGGAAGAAAAATGTTTTGATACATGAAAAAGAACAAACTTTGTCTAAATTACGTGGGGACTACTACTCTGTTCTACTCTGAAGAGTATTAACCTGGTTTAGTTTTTGGGTTTTAAAAACCATTTTGGTCCACTTCTTCCCAAAACTTGTACATAGAAAATAAGGTGAACTGAAATGAAGAATTTTTGAAATTTTTGGGGTTTTTTCTGAAAATTGGTCAAGATCCCGGTGAAAGAGAAACTCGCCCCGTTTTGGGTCATTTTTTTTTGATCACCAAAAATTTCTTGGGTTAATGGCCCCAAAAAGAGATGGCTTTTCATAAAAAATAACATACATGTTTTCCCCAATAAACTTCCCGGGCCAAAATTTTGGGTGGGAAATCTTACATTTATTTTTGTAAAAGGGTAATAAAAGCCCGAAGAACTGGGCAATTAAAGACCGTTTGTAACTAATTTATGAAAATGGTTTACAATTTTCAATTTTTGGATATTTCCATTTTGAACTTCTAATTTGTATTAGCATTTAATCACATTCTACATAACTTTTTATATTCAAAATTTAGAAAATAGGTATAGTTACCTTTTTCCGAATCATGACCACAGCTAAACTAGAAACATATTTAAGATTTTTATTTCAACTACATGCAAAAAAATTAATTTTTTCAATTTTATCACATTTTTTAAAAACACCCGGAACCTTAAGGTTTCTAAATACTCTTTATGTTTTCAATTTTGTCAAATTTAGAAAAACACCCGGAACTTGTAGGTTTCTAAACTCTCTTTATGTTTTCAATTTTGTCAAATTTTAAAAATCACCCAGAGCCTGAAGGTTTCTAAACACATTTTACGTTTTCAATTTTGTCACATATAAAAAACAACTAGAACCTGAAGGTTTCTAAACAAACTTTAAAATTTCAATCTCGTCATGTTTTAAAAAACCCAGAAACTTAGGTGATGGTTTCTAACCAAATTTTTTTTTATTTTATCATCTAATTTCTGTTTGAGGGAGTGTAAAATTTTCACTGATCCAAACATTTATGGAAGAGAGAAAAAAAAAATCAATAAAACCATAAAATAAAAAAATACAAAAAAGAGTTTATTTTTAGAGTAGAAAGTTTAGTAGTAAAATGAAAGATTTTCTTATTTTAATACCATAAATGCGTTCTTTGTCTAGGTCCAGTTGCCGACATAGGAAATTCAAAGTGACAATTTGTAGAGCAGAATTTCAGTTTTATTTATAGAAGTGACTAAATTATTGATGGTTTAATTGCCCCAATTTTTCTGTATTTTTTAATGGTTTAGTTATATTTTCTCTTGCGCTTATTTGGGAGGAATATAAAAAGATCTTATTTTTTAATTTAGAATTTCATTATTTTACAAAAACTTTATAATACCCCGAAAATTCATGAATAGAAGGTGATCTGTTGTATCTTTTGTTGTAGACAAAGTTTTTAGGAAAGAAGTGGAAAGTTGTTTCAGGTGCACAAAAAATATTTTTTATTAATCAGATAATAATTGATCATTTCTTGAGACATAAGGGTTCTCACTCCAAATTTTTTTCAAAATGAAAATCAAAATTGGCCATGTTCTTTTGTTTAGACTCCGCTACAGTTTAGTGGCCACTGACTGGTCATAAAAACATTTTGTTATATACAGTAGGATTGTCCCATGCTAACCGCTGAACCCTATGAATAACATTTTGCTTAGCATATAGTAACGATTGCAGCTTAGTCATTTGAATTCACTTATGTAAATATTTTATCTTTGTATAATGACAACTCAAATACTTTTTTTCATCATATGGGTAATGTGTATATTTCGTAACATTGACCATAACGTGTTAATCGTTTGTTTTTGTCCAATTTTTTTTTTTATGGTTTTTTTTATTTTTTTTATTACTCTTTTGAATTTTAGGATAATGCTATGAATTTGCAAAGGGACAATTTTAAGTTTATTAAATTATCATATGATTCATATTAATGCTAGGAAACTCTGTTGCATAAGACTTTGGGGAGTCCAAATGCATTTGTTTAATTTTATTTAATTTACATTTTTTGTTGCTTTTGTTTGCATTGTTTTTATTGCATATTGAAAAAATATGCTTAATCTAAATATTCTTTTGTATAATCTGTAGATTATGAACTATTTAATCTATCAGGTCATTGGGATAGGTTAACAAGCTCATTTTTGTAACAACCCTTTAAACCATATTATCAATATTATCAGTCAGTTTGATTACAACACAGAGGTAGGATCTTAAAAGGGTAAATGAAAACTAAATCAAACAAGATTTTAGATTTTTCCAAACCTTGCCTTGTTTTGGAATCTGGAAAACAGCTGGAAAAAAATATATTATTTAAGGTAAAATTATTTACTACTATTGTTAACTCATTTTTGTAACAATCCTCTAAACCAAATTATCATTCAGTTTAAGTACGACACAGAGGTAGTATGTTAAAAGGGTGAATTAAACTAAGTTAAACAACATTTTTTGATTTTTCAGAAATGTACTTGTTTTTGAATTTGAAAAAAAAAAACACCTGGAAAAAATATATTATTTGAAGTAAAATGATTTACTTGTACTACCCACACATTTTTTTAACAATCCTCTAAACCATATTATCAGTCATTTTAAGTACAACACAGTGGTAGGATGTTAAAAGGGCAAATGAAAACTAAGTTATTTTTTTTTAGATTTTACAGAAATTTTGCCTTGTTTTGGAATCTGGAAAACACCTGGAAAAAAATATATTATTTGAGGTAAAATTATTTACTACTATTGTTATCTAATTTTTGTAACAATCCTCTAAACCAAATTATCATTCAGTTTGAGTACAACACAGAGGTAGGATATTAAAAGGGGGAATTAAACTAAATGAAACAAGAATTTTAGATTTTTCAGTAATTTCATTGTTTTTTAATTAAAAAAAAAAAAACACCTGGAAAAAAAAATATTATTTGAAGTAAAATTATTTACTTCTATTATCAACTCATTTTTGTAACAATCCTCTAAACCATATTATCAGTCATTTTGAGTACAGCACAGTGGTAGGATGTTAAAAGGGCAAATGAAAACTAAATTGAACAATTTTTCCTTATTTTTGAATTTGGAAAACACCTGGAAAAAAATATATAATTTCAGGTAAAATTATCTACTACTATTAACTCATTTTTCTAATGACCCTCTAAACCATAATTTCAGTCATTTTGTGCACTATACAGAGGTCAAATTTTCAAAGGGGCAATGGAAGCTAAATGAAACATTTTTTTTTTTTTAGATTTGCATTGTTTCCGAACTTGGAAAACACCTGGAAATATAAATCTATTGTTCCAGATACAATTATTTATCATTGTTCATTGTTTTCCTTAGTATATATGGGTTTCAAATATTTCATCAGTATGGAAACTAGGCTAAAAAAAACCCCTTGTCTCCCTTCCGTCACTCACCTTTTCCCCTCCTTTGGTTGAACTTGATGGACATGTGTCTTTTTTCAACCGTAATTATAACAATGCAGAAATTTAAGTACATTTTTTTTAAATTTACATAGGTACTCCTTAACAATGTCCAAAATTAAAATTTCCTAAAAATTTCAATTATCAAAAAACTGGGTTTTCAAGCTCCCATTTGGGTTGATTTCTGCAAATTTTTAGGAAACGTTATAACCGGTGATACATAGTCGGGACAAATGCCCACTGGTTGTAATGTAAGTGATTATATATATATATATATATATATATATATATAATATATATATATATATAAAATATATATATATTAAAATATATAATATTATTATATATATATGTGTATATATAATATATATATATATATATTTAAATTTATTTATTTTTTGAAAAATAAGTAGTTTAAAAAAAGTTATTTGGGACAATTTTACAGCTACAAAATTACTTATGATGGAATACAATGGGAAACTAAATTGAATAAAATAAAAAGTATGCTGTAACAAAGGGCTAAAATTCATAATCTGGCCATGGCCAGTGCAACTGGGAGATCTGGTTGATATATTTTTTTTTTATAATTTGCTTAATTGTAGAACAAAAAATACACAAAACTACAGACATACAGATAAAGCACCAATAATACCGTGGACATTTTTGAAAAAAATTCCCCAAAAATAGAAGCTTTTTTTGGGGGGGGGGGACCAATTATCAAACAATGGGAAACATTTTTCTCAATATCAGGAACTGGTTGAAATTAATAGATGTCCTCCTTTGTGTTCTGATTGGACAGATCTTCAAGGATATATTGGTTTTAAAGGGGTTTGGCAATTCTCAAGAATACTCGTCAGTCTTTCCGGGATGTTATAAAAAATAGAAAAGAAAAACAACTCACTTTTTGAACCCACTTGCTCCAGATCCACCGCCACTCCTGGTGCCCCCAGCCGATGAGATCACATGACTCCGCAGCCATTCGGTGGTCTCTTCCTGGACATAGAGCACGGAACTGATGGTTTGGGATCGGCAGAGGAGCGGTATCAAGCAGGGTTAAGAGAGGAGGATTTTATTCTTATTTTATTACATCACAGAACAACTGATGAGCATTTAAAATTCTGTAATTCTTGCTTCACAGGAAGGAATTATTTTTATTGAAATTGTAATTTGAATATAAAAAAGCGAGTTTGAACATTTATGCTAATTTTAAAAAAATATTTTGGAATTTTTATTTAAAATTTAATTTTTTGATGCTGATTATGATGTTTTACAATGTCTTTTTTTTTTAAATGTGAAGAGGGAGGGGCAGGAAACTGAAAGAGTTTCTCCAGTCTAATACGGTGAATGTTGCTAAACTTCAGGAAGTGAGGTCGGAGCTAAAAAAAAATATTCTCATGTTCGGACCCTTTTAAAGCTTATTTAAGAAGAAGTCAGTTTTTCTTATTGTAATGATTAGGGACTGGCTAGCTACATGGCCGACTAGAAGACTCGAGTTCTTTTCACATCTTGAAGAGACTTTGATGTCCTCTAGTACATGACACGTTTTCCCCTTCACCAAAACCTTCAAGGAACTAGAGGGGTTATTAAAGGGGTGTTCTCATTTCTCACTTTGATGACATATGGATAGTATATGCCATCAAAATGTGATTGGTGTGGGTCCACATGAAGCACTTTTCTCGGAAATGGGCCCCTGAAAGTCTCAGCTGTGATTGGAGCGCTGGTTGCACATGCGTAGGACTCTCCATTCTGTTCTATGGGAGTTCCCAGTACAGGGGTGCGCTGTGTTCTCCATTCTGTTCTATGGGAGTTCCCAGTACAGGGGTGCGCTGTGTTCTCCATTCTGTTCTATGGGAGTTCCCAGTACAGGGAAACACTGTGTTCTCCATTCTGTTCTATGGGATTTCCCAGTCCAGGGGGGCTCTGTGTTCTCCATTCTGTTCTATAGGAGGTCCCAGTACAGGGGAGCGCTGTGTTCTCCATTCTCCTCTATGGGAGCTCTCAGTACAGGGGAGCGCTGTGTTCTCCATTCTCCTCTATGGGAGATCTCAGTACAGGGTGCGCTGTGTTCTCCATTCTGTTCTATGGGGAGTTCCCAGTACAGGGGAGTGCTTTTGTTCTCCATTCTGTTCTATTTGGGATTTTCCCCTAAAAGGGAGCGCGGTGTTCTCCATTCTGTTCTATGGAGTTCACAGTCCAGGGAAGCGCTCTGTGCTCCATTCTGTTCTATGGGAGCTCTCATACAGGGAAACGCTGTGTTTTTCCATTCTGTTCTATGGGAGTTCCCATACAGGGGAGTGCTGTGTTCTCCATTCTGTTCTATGGGATTTCCCAGTCCAGGGGAGCTCTGTGTTCTCCATTCTGTTCTATAGGAGGTCCCAGTACAGGGGAGCGCTGTGTTCTCCATTCTCCTCTATGGGAGCTCTCAGTACAGGGGAGCGCTATGTTCTTTCCCTTCTCCTCCTATGGGAAGCCCCTCAGTACAGGGTGGGGCTGTGTTCTCCATTCTGTTCTAATGGGAGTTTCCCAGTACAGGGGAGTGCTTGTGTTCTCCATTCTGTTCTATGGGAGCTCTCAGTACAGGGGGGCGCTGTGTTCTCCATTCTGTTAAGGGGGTTTCCCATTACGGGTGCGCTGTGTTCTCCATCTGTTCTATGGGGGTTCCCATACAGGGGAGCGCTGTGTTCTCCATTCTTTCTATGGGATTTTCCCCTACAGGGGAGCGCTGTGTT